>CAAKHG010019730.1:0-46770 GCA_901007715.1 Dactylopterus volitans
ACACGGTTCCGTGACGTATCACTGTCCGTCTTTTAGATCTTTAGAGCAACATGATGCTGGCGGTTTCATCTCAGCCGCTGGTTCACCTTCATTTCTGTGCAGCGTGTAAACCAACCAGCAGTGGCCTCAAACGATGCGCGAGTAACTGGAAGGCAGCACGTGCTGACTGACCACCGCTTGTGTTTTAAGGTCAACAATGTTTATGTTGACAATTATGACGCTCCGCAATCTGAGAGAAACTGGGTGAAAGAACTTGATGGACCGGTGATGTTTGGTCAGATACTAAATCTATGAATGCATTCACATGCTTTTTCAGAGTAACTGAACCTCCCATTTACTGCCAGGGTGAAAACACGGTTGAAGTTTAACGTCAGAGGAGGCAGCTTGCATTTTTCTGGATCCTCTCAGCAATGGGTGAACAACAATGTCAGGTGGATTACATAATCTACAATTTGTGGGTATGCTACCTGATTTCCAAACTGCACAGATATGAGCCAAACTCAGCGGGCGATTCGTCCCTGTCAAACGCGACGGCAAGGTTTCACATTAAAAATCAAGACTTTGAAATTCAGTAAAATTTGATAAAATAAAAACACTTAAAATGTAAATACAACAATTTAAAATTGGGGGAAAAAGAACCAGATGTGACGGATAAATTAGATCCAAGAATTCAGTGCTACTTTAAAAAAGCACTGAGTTCCCGAGTGTGTACAGAAACCAGGGGAGAGCAGCCGCTCATTGTGAACACACATACGCACGCACACACACACAGACGGGGTGGGGAACAGTAAAGACATGCTGACACACCAGCCGGGTGTTAAGGCTTTTTAGAGCAGCAGAGCACAGCAGGCACACAGCACCCAGTCAGTGGACCTGAGGGAAGACTGCAGGACCTCAGAGCCACCGGCTGGCTCTTGGTTATTAGATGCAGCAGATTGAAGCCCGACATGGCTGCTGGATGGAGAGACTCCAACCACCACTAGAACCAAAGGCCCCTCAGCAGGGCTAGAACCGAGTGCTGGGCTGGATGAGGAGGAGCAGACACATGGAGAGATGACACAACACAACACAGGTCAACATATGCGACGGCAGCGGCAGTGGCGAACGCCGGGCGAGCGGTCAGAGGATGATTCCGGTGGACAAAAAGTTTATCCATCATCGCCAGCTGCACGCTGGTTAAACAGCTGACTTGCTACCAAACACTGTCTAGCCCGGTCTAAGCACCCATTTCTCTTGCTGACCAATCATATCACAGAAATGCCGAAATACTGAGAAAGCGCATGCGCCCCACGGCTGCTCCAAGCACGTTTGTGACAATTCCTGCTGGTGGGAATGAAGCAAATAAATGGGCAGCACGACAAGGTAGCCAGGGATTCTCGGAAGAGAGGGGCACAGGAGGAGGGGCCGAGACGGAAGAAGGACCGAGACGGAAGAAGGACCAAGACTTAGGAGGAGGGCCTGAGGCCGAGGAGGGATCGAGGAGGGGCCGAGGAGGGATCGAGGAGGGGCCGAGGACGAGGTGGGATCGAAATCAAGGAGGCTTGAGGACGAGGGGACTGCAGAGGTGAAGAGAAGGACTGTGGCGGCAGGGAGGGAGGAGGACTGAGAGTGATCAGATCCTTGTGTCTAGTTTGCATGGTGTTCACAGTCTTCGGTTGTTGCGTTGACGCAATATGAAGCGCCAGACAGGACCAGTTTATTTCGGCTGTTCTTTACATTTCACACGAGCAACCAAAAATTAGACCTGTTCATAGCCACCATCTTCTATTTTCTTATTGTTATAGTTTTGTTCTCACAGGTCCTATGAACTGAGCTTACCCACTGGTTTTCCCTCGCACCGCGTCATGCGCTCTCATTGGCTCTCACAAAGGGGCTCGTCTCCCAACACCTTTTGGATATCCGGAACACTAAGAAATGGGTGAGCCTCACTTGAAGAGTTCAGACAAGCTTCCCGTAAGCTCCAAAACCAATCAGCGAGCTCCAAAACCCGCCAGTGAGCTCCAAAATCAATCAGCAAGCTCCAAAACCTGCCAGCAGGCTAAATCAGGCCTAAAATCATACAATAGCATCACTAGCCGTTAGCCGCTGTGGGTCCAGATGTTGATATTCATGGACGCGAATAAGATGAAGATAGACGGAGATAGATGGATTTAAATAGATGACTTTATTGATCCCCTGGGGTGAAACTGCAAAGCCACAAAGGAGCTCACACAAGAACCAACAATACACCAGTATCCTGTAACTACTAACTACTGATGCTAAAGTCTAAATGCAGAGATATATATCTGCTGATGATCCAAAATTCCACCAAAAACACAAACTACTGCGTGTGTTGCAGCAACGACACGTGGTGGCACCTTTTTTGTGGCGATCAATGGCGAGAAACTGCCAACGACCGTGACAGGAACAAATGAGCGTTTGCGATTAAAAAAAAAAAAAAAAGTTACGAGTAAATAAAACTGGATGTAAGACTTCTGTAACTGTTTCTGGTGAACGAGCGACCGTGGGAACCGGTGACTTTCAACCAAAATGGCTGCTCGTGACATAAGATCAAACGCGGGGATTATGGTTTTCCTGTGTGTGGAACAAGGAAGGAGGACGACGCATGACCACCCACAACTCATCAGTTTTCGATCTCACACACAGATTGGTGGGGAGCTTGGAGATTTCTGCCGTCCCCCCCTCCTTTTTCCTGGAATAAATTTGTTTTTCTTTTGAATTATAATCCGTCTCCAGCAGCTCAGCGGCGGCGGTGACGGGCTGCCTACTGCTCAGAGACGAACGAGTGGAAAAAAGATCTGTGCAGCCGCCCGGCGGAAACACGGGAACTGGATTTAACCACGTGTCAGTCTGTCCGAGAGGCCGGCAGCGAGCCTGTGTCGACGGCGCACACGCACGCGCGAAAGCAGATTAAGATTAAGATGAATCGCTCTGCCCCGTTTGCGCTGAATGTGTGACAGCTCATGTGACTCATCCATTTTGTCAAATGGTTCAGACTTTTGACAACATCCGAGACAACAACATTTTTTGGAAGGCATGACTCAGCAACTGCAGCAGCCACCAACTTGTTGTTTAGGGATTTTTTAAAAGGGGGTTTTTGAAGGGTGTGGTGGGGGTTGAGGTCAGGATGGTGTGCAGCCATGTATGATGGCTTCTCCAAAAATGACAACGAAAGATCTGAAATGGGCATTACTTGGGCCAGACTAAAATATGAAAGCGCTCCTTATAATTTATATTACATTTTGGTGGTTCTTATAGTGGGAATTTTCCATAGAGTGTTTAATTGGCTGCATTTCCTGATGGCTGCTGTGCTCACCAGCACAAGATGGCAGCGTCTGTATCTGGCATATTTCAGCTTCATCTTCGTACAGCGGCGGGTTAAAAAAAAAAAAAAAAAAAAAAAGGACGTCCGGGTGCCACAAGGTAGGGCAAGGTGACATGAATACACTGCAGATCGATAACCAGTCAGAGAGAATCATCAAAGCCGCCACACAACTGTAGCCGCTTTAGGTTTAATTTTTACTTTCAGAAATGGCAGATGCATCATTTTGCCGATATCATCCATCGTTTCTGTTCTTCTCTGTGCATATCTATGTCGTGCTGAAAATGACGTCACAGCGGTCTCAATGTCACCATTTTCGGAAAACGACCCCCAGATTTGCTGCTATATAAATAAAATGGCACCATTAATGGTCCGTGGCGGTGGGCAGGCAGACCAACGCTACGAGGTTTAGCTTTGCCGAAACCAAGAAAAGCGGAACCAGTCCCATCTTGGCGTCAAGCTTTCAGGCAGGTACACCAGCGCTTCCCAATCCTGGTTTTCCAGGGGGTTCACCAACACCCAATTCCAATCATCTGCTCATCCCTCACTGGGGCCTGAGGACCAGAACTGGGAACCACCACTTTGGGCCACCAGATAAGCCGACGCACAGAACAGCATGTCCACTGCTGCAGAGTCTGATAGCAGCTGGTTTGGCGTTGTCCCTAGCAACATCACCGCTGGTCCTCCACGCAGCTTCACATGCTGCTGGCGGCCGTTTACAATCGAGGCGCACCGCCTCAGCAGTTCTGCTGAGCCTTTGTCCATTTGTTTTTGTGCCTCCAACGGAAACACCCAGCCGCGTGGTTGCACGGTTCAGTTTTTGTCTGTGTTGTTGTTGTTGCTTTGGCCTGCAGCGTTCATCCTGTGTCCTTTCTGTTTTTAACTCGTGAGACAAACCGCTCGCCGTCCATGGTGAAAACCGTCTGGCCTGCCGCCGCCATGACGAGATATTTCATTGACGCTGTGATGTCATTCATGATCGAGGTTCGAGGTTCAGGGTTGCGCAACACTGCTCTGACACACCCGTGTACAGCAGGTATCGGGAATGGGATCAGCATTAATCCGTGATCCATAACTGATCATTTAAACATTCGCATCAATGATGTTGTGAAACGTTTAGGTGAAGCAGTAACAGTAACATGAAGCATCATGGCGGCAACCTGACAGGAAATGCTGGACACTTATCCGCCGTAGAAAGGGAGAGTAACGGTGAAGCAGCTCGGGTCCAATCAGAGCGGCCGTTTTCAGCTGCTGGGTGGACAGTCACCATGGCGACGATGGCGTCTCACCTCAGGAAAAATGCAGACATGTTCTGCCTCCTCAACAACCACCATCACCAGTAGACTGGAGCTACCTCAGCGTTGCCACCTGTGTGTGAGTGGCTCTGTAGGCTGACATCAGGATGCGTTAAAGGTCCATTTCAGGCCTCAGTGATATAGATTTTTCATTAACCTTTTTGATATGATTTTTGTTTGTTTTTTTGTTAGTGAAAAGGTCAGAGGTCAGCCTCTGCTGCCTTTATGAGCGTTTAGCACCAAAACAGTTAAACTTTAGCTGTTTGAGAGGACCGTTGATGCTCTTACTTCTCAGTGGAATAAAGATTGAGGAAAATTTCTTTAGTATTACTGCCATCGGGATTTTTAATAAAATTTAATTAATTTTCACAATAAACCAATTAAGAAATCATTTTAAAACGCCCACCCCTTATAGATATGACTATGGTAGAGGCATAAAACCGTACATCCTGAGGTGTGCTACGTGCGGCGGCGGCTGGATGAGCGGCACCGCAGCCGGCGGGTTACTCTACCTAGCAGAGCGGCGCGGCGGCAAACTGAAATGCTGCCCTGCCCGACGGCATGATGGCGGGCCACCATGAGCCCACGTCTGAGGAGGGCGGCCATGACAAACAGTCACACTGAAGAGAGAGGAGGAGAGAGGGAAGGGGGGCACACCTGGATTACTCCGGAACCCCGAAAAACATCTAATAATCTGCGTTTGAGTCGGCTGATGATTTCGGCTTAAAACACAGAGCGCCTTTCGCACTTTGAGCTCGTCGCTGTGGCACTGACGGAGAGAGGCTTGTTGTTCCAATCTCCCACTTAGCGATTAAAAACTGGAGCAAAGAGGTCGGGAGCCGCCTTCAAAATAAAAGTTGCATGTTTTGAAACATGTTGGCTGCAGCAAACAATTTATTACTAGTTGGCATTGATTTACCGCTCTCGCTTTCTACTAAGGTACATAAACTACATAAACATAAATACATAAATTTTCTGAGACTTTTATCAAACCCTTAGATGCCTGAGTGATTGGACCCTACAGTCCCCGCATCAGAATCAATGCGTTTGTGTCATTTCTGTCATTTTAGTTGGGAATAATCATAATAAATGATTATTCCTAACTGACTGAATAGCTTTGATTATGTAAATTAGGCATAGAATATATCATTTGCTCTCATTCACAATTTGTTTGCTAGACACTGTGGGAATGTGGCAGGCGTATTATTTACTATTTCCTTTCATGACTCGGTTGATCTCCTCTTGAACGCTTTGCCAAACCTCTTATTTTGAAGGCAGCTCTTGACTTCCTGGTTCCGTTTTTCAGTTTGCCAAGAAGCAGCAGTGCATGCTGGCCTGGCCACGCCCACCCTCGCCGCGCCCACACCTGCGTCGCAGCACTTCGGTTTTCGCAATGTGCTCGCCGTGTTTCTGCAGCCTCGTCCGTGGTCTAAAACTGGTGCCATTGATCATTCAACAGAATGAGATCACAGAATTTGCTGAGTTTAGTCGCCATTAATCGCTTTTTTTCCCCTCTTCAGACTGAAGCAGTGCTGCAGGATCTGGTAAATATTTGCGATTGCAATTAAAGTGGACAATATTGAGCTGTGTAAGAGAAAGTCACGTTCACAGGCGCTCGCTCACCTTTATTAAGGAAACCGCAGTCTTTTATGCGCTTATGTAATCGCACGGCCCGACATCGCGACTGCGATTAGCTTAATCGCGCGGCTCTAGACTGAAGCTCATAATCATTTAAATGTATACAAATGTTTAAATGTGAACAGTTTCTCTCAGTCATTATCTTCTTCTATGTTGATTGGTCAGCAGTTTTTAGCCGTCCAATCAGCTGCAGTGTAACTGGTCTCCTCACATCCAGGTTTGATTATTGGTCCGCGAGTACCACAGTCCTGCGAGGTCGCCAGTCATGGCCCCGTAGACCAAGTTTGGTTTGGGTGTTTTGTCATTGAGGTGATTGGTCAGTAATGAATGACTTCTTCTGTGGTGGTTAAATTGCTCTTTACAAACTGTGCCGGTTACTTTAGTTTCCTCCAAAGATCTGTCAGGCGACTTTTAAAGGTAAACTTTTTTTTGCTTATCATTGGACAACACAGGAAGTACATGCAATTTCTTCGGCAGCTGAATTACTGTTTTTGTTTTTTGGAACACTAATAATGAAAGCATTTATTTTCGACAGCACCCTTCAAAATACATTTGCATTAGCTCAGCGATGAAATCAGGAAACACCCACTGAACCCACGTCTTTCTGACTGCAGACGAATGATCAGCGCCCTAAATAATACCCATAATCCTCTGCTTCCGCTGCCGGTCAGGAGCGAGCATCAGAGCAGATTCCTAAAGTCACCCTGGCTCCGGATCATAAAAAAAAAAAGGGCAGCCGTGCAGTTCCACGCCTCAGGCCGCCAGATTTTTAGCTTAGTCATAATTCTGGCTCAAAAAGCGCTAAACCAGTCAGAGTCCATGCATCTCTCGCAGTTTTTATACACACAAAAAAAAGGTTCTATTAAAAGACCAAAGACACCGAAAGGACACGAGCTGCAGAAGAACCTCAGCTGGGATAAAACTCCTCCGCCTGAAACATCTCGTCTGTGACAAACTGAGGAGACGCTGACTGGGCATGAGCGGTGATGGTCTCCGGCCTCCGGGAACGCATCCTTATATAGCAGCGTTTCTATCACCTGAACCAGCTGGGTTCCACCAGAGGAGGTGCTGCGCCGAGCCCAGGACGGAACTGGGCCGCTAAATTATTAACGATGGTGACCATGTCTGTTTGTGGCGCTCGGGCGTTTCTCGGTCCTGGTCCTGGTCTGGATCAGGCTTCTGCAGTTTCTAATGACTAACTGGGATCAGGTGTTGAGGCAGCTGAAAAGTCGGGAGGTTCCTGAGGAGCAGGACTGAGGAACCCTGAGGTCAAGAGACGTCGGTGGTTCTACCTGAGCTCTGCACCGTGGTCCATTTGACAGAACATTTTCGCTCACCCGTCACGACTACGCAACGCAGTCCTCCTATAATGGTTTTAAATTAAAAAAAACCGTATGCTGCCACCATTTACGGCGACAAAGAAGAAGCGAAGCCTGGCAGAGACGCTCCAGATTATTTTTAAGTCGTCCGCCGCCTCCGCTCGTCGCGATGATGTGGATCGGAACCGGTGTGCGTCACGGCGGGACGTCCTCACTCGCCTCCCCGGTTCTTCCGAACCCCGTCCGGACCAGCTGCGAGTGTTTGTTTGTTTTTATGTAAAAGCCGAGCCGCTGGGTCGGCGGACGCGGACTCGCGTGTGGGCAGCCGCGCGGGCGTCCCGACGCGGCGCCATCTTGAAAGAGAGACGCGGAGGGGCCCCGTTCGGGTCCTGGTCCGGACCGGTCAGCCAGTTAAATGACACTCGGTGTATGGAAAGTTTGAACTACGTTTTCAAAAAAAAAAGGCTCCGGTGAACGTCCGGACAAACACTCTCAAACTGTCAAGGCGACATTAAGTTTGTACGGACGAAAGATTAAAAAAATAATAATAAATAACTGGACGTACCGGAGAGAAACAGCAGCGGGAACGCGACGGTGACGGCGAGGAGGCGGGCGGAGAGACGCGGGCCGGCGGCTCCGAACATCAGCTGGTCCCGGTGGCAGCTGGACTGACAGGAGACCCGCGGATCTCCAACTATGGAGCCGCGGCCGCTCCGCTTCCGGTAGCTTTTTTTATTTATTTTTTTTCTGTGAAACTTTATTCAACTGAGCAACGACACAAAAGTGCGAACAGTTATGAAATAGAGTTGCTGGCGACAAATCCGAACACAGGAAACTGTAATCACGATTAAACGTTTAATTGCATAATAAATTCAAATGTATTTATTCGTTTTTTATAATCTTTATGATAACATCCTGAAACTGTACTTATGTTTCTCTTTACCATATTGATATTGTTTATGCTTGTTAGTGTTTTTAAAGAGTCCTTTTATATCTACTGATTTGTTTATATAGTTATTTTTTAGATATTGTTCATATTGGGACAATTTCTGTTTTTCGCAATATTTTGTAATATTTTTTGCTATATTTTCGTAGTTTCCTCCTTGTATCTTTATATTTATACTGGCATGGAGCAACTGTGACCATACAGTTTCATCTGGGATGAATAAAGTATTTCTGTTTCTCATCTGTATCGGAAAAACATAACCATGTTGGCGGGAAAATGGTTGATATGTTGATATTAAGGACTATTAAAGAGCCCCTCTGAGTTATCGGCAGACCGATATTGGCTGATATTGGTCTGCACAGACATATGCATATTGTAAATATGGTGGATATGCACCGATATTAGTTACTTCTGTAAAGCGCTGGGGAACCTGGAGGCCAAGTCAACACATTGAACTGGTTGTTGTGTTCCTCAAACATCCCTGAACCATTGTAGCTTTGTGGCAGGGAGCATTATCCAACTGAAGGCGCCACTGCCATCAGGGGATACTGTTTCCATGAAAGGTGGACATGGTCTGCAACAATGCTTAGGTAGCTGCTATGTCTCAAAGGAACATCCATATGAACGGCAGGACCCAAGATTCCCTAGTAGAACATTCCACAAAGCAACACATCGCCGGATCGTCTTCTTCCATTGCTCCGTGGTCCAGTTCTGATGCTCCCGTATCCATTGTTGGTGCTTCCAGCAGTGGGCAGGAGTCAGCATGGGCACCCTGACTGGTCCCACGCACAACAAACTGCCATGACTCTGTGTTCTGACTCCTTTCTATCAGAACCAGCAGCAACTGTTTCAGCAGTCTGAGCTCCAGTAGCTGGTCTGTTGGATAGGACCACACGGGCCAGCCTTCACTCTCCACCTGCATCAGTGAGCCTTGGCCTCCATGACCCTATCACCGGTTCACCTCTTTTCCTTCCTTGGACCACTTTTGATAGGTCCTGACCACTGCAGACCAGGAACCCCCCACAAGAGCTGCGGTTCTGGAGATGTTCTGACGTCAGATGTTCAGTCGTCTAGACGTCACAGTTTGGTCCTTGTCAAAGTGGCTAAAATCCTCACTCACCCATTTTTCCTGCTTCTAACGCATCAGCTTTGAGGACAAATGTTCTCTTGCCGCCTAACACGTCCCACCCACATGACAGGTGGCATGGTGATAATCAGTGTTATTCACCTCACCTGTCAGTAGTCATAATGTTATGGCTGATTGGTGTATATGTATTAACAAAATGTCTTTCTGGTTTTGGAAAAGAAAAGACCCCTCCTTTCAATGTAGGGTTAATCTCTGAAACAAAATTCAACTATTCAAGTATTAATTTCATAATACAGAACATTTTGGCACTGCATACAAGATTGTGCAGAACTGGATCTGTTTCTTTAACCAACGACTCAAAAAATGGCACCAGGATAAAAACTAATGGTTCTTTGGTCCTCCTCAGTCATGTGCAGCATTGATGCAGCCATATTTTAAGAGTGAAATTCAAGAATTTTCAAGGCAACTAAACCAAAGTTTCCCAGAATCTCAAAGCCTTGATCATGATGTTCACATTAACTTTTTTATTCTGATTTATTAATGTTGCTACTTTCAAACTAATGTGACGGCATCATTTCTTCTCAAAGGTTTTTGCTTCATTTATCCACTTAAACATTCTGAAATTCAAGGGCTTAGTTGATTCCATTACAATACAAACCACGTGGAGAGCTAAAAACAAACATCTACCTCCACATGTCCAAAACCTGTTTAAAATGAGGGACAACAGATGCAACTTGAGGGGAACCCTGCTGTCATTTGAAAAACCTAAGACTCGAACTAATGCAAAAAAAAAAACCCAGTGTATCTGTCAAAGGGGTGAACATCTAGAACAACTGTCCCGAAGATATTCCACTATGTTATACACTAGTCAGCCTTAAAATACTTTATGAAAACATAATTTCTCCTTATAAAAAGGAAAATTAAGTTAGCTGATTATGTAGTTATTTTCGGACTTCTGCGCTACTCTTTATTCTTGCTGTGGTGAGAAACTTAAGTTTACTCAGGCGACTAATGTCAAGTATAATTGAGTATAATTTTGTAAGGTAAAAGCGGTAGGTTTAACTGAGAAATCAGTCTTTGAAGTGTATAGAAATGAACTCTATTCATCTATTCATTCATGAGTACGCATGTTCAAATTCAACCATAACCCTAACCTTGAATTTCCAAAACTTTCCAGGCTGCACAAACCCTTATGAAAGCATCAGTGAGGTTAAATCGGGACAGGGTTTGTTTGTTTTTTTCCCAGTGGAAAACAATGCAGTGATTAACAGAGCTGAATCAAAGCTGCAAGGAATTCTTTTTTGTGTGCAAAAAGACAAAAGCACAACAGACACGTTCTAAAAACCCCTAATAAACCTGATTTTTAATTTGAGCTGTTTGTACAATGGACATTTAAAACATCTGAATCTTCTTAAAAGTCTGCAGTATTGTACAGGTCCCTCCTCTGGCTAGCAGGTCAGGGATATCGGCAAATTCAAACATACAAAGCAGTGGAAATAAAGCTGCATGTAATAGTACACATTACAGTTATATCAATGTACAGTGTGTACAGGAAAAAAATACATCGGAGGAGACGAGCGCATCCACAGGGGAAGTCCGGAGAGGTGGCGTCACGCCGAGAAAAAAAACCAAAAAACGTTTACATTCAGCCTCGCCACCGATCCGACGGAGGAGGCATACAAAAATAGATCGCTGCGGCGAAAAAACGCCCGGCCGCTTTCGGAAAGGGTTCGCTATTTATTCATATTTGTCGCTTTACACATCTTGACAAACGTCTGGAAGCGGATGCAAGGTCGATCCAAAAAAGAAAAAAAAAGGAAAAAAAAAAAGTATGACACATCATGTAACAGGTCTGGTGACATTAAACAGCACATCACCATGGCCGATTACAAAAATAATAATAAATAGAGGAGCATTTGGTTTAATATCAAAGGAAACTGCTACAAAAGACCAAAATCTAAGGATGTCAAAGTCTAGCGACACTACATCTATTGGCAGGCCGTGCTCGCCCTCTAAAACCGCCATGTCATGGTTTCCTAAAAACACCGATACATTCCCCCAGCGATGCAGTTGGCCACCTTTAAATATTTAAAAAAAAAAAAAAAAAGCACAAATTTAAGGCACAGTTGGGCGTTTGAACGTTTGTGATGTGCATCATTTGTACAACTTCACACTGCAAAACACTGAACCCGCCACTTTCAATTCACTGCATTAAAAAAAAAAAAAAAAAAAAAGAATTATGTGTGGCAACATTTTAGTGTTTTTCTGAATACACAGGTGCTGCTTAAAAAAACAAACAAAAAAAAAACACAAAAAACACACACACAAGCAATCAGGATTCCCAAAGTTGAGAACGTTTCTCTTTGCTGGGAATGTCATATTGACTGCGCTCCGAAGCAGCGGCAGCGGTACAGGGGAGGGGCGGGGAGAGTATGGCTGACGGTGCCGAGGAGCTGGCGGGAGCAGGAAACGGGAAAGCAAACATCTGTGTGTGTGTGTGTGTGTGTGTGTGTGTATGCATGCATGTGTGTAAGGGGGAGGATACACCAGATTAACAGAGGTAAATAATACACGTAACAACTCATAACATAGCATGTGAATATACTGGATTATAACTTGAGGGGGGTTAAAACGCTTCGAGCGACTTGATTCCGTTGCGTCACGCTGGAGCTGAGGACTGGGTGGGGTGGGGGGTGCGTTAATGCGATCGAGGTCAAACATGGCCGCCACGGCCTCTGGATGCGGACGCTGCCGGTGACGAGGACAGAAAACAAAAACAAATAAACAAAAAAAAAAGAAAAAAAAAGAGCTTATGTTTTGCTTTTAATGCTGACTATTGGATAAAGCTTGTGCCGTCGTTCACATGTATTTACAGGCTATTCAAGTCTGTCCGCGCCGCACCCTCGTGGGGCCAAGTAGCAAGAAAGCGGCGAGCGCGTCGGACGTCTTCCGCGCAGGAGTCCGGACAAGCTCGCCTGGCGTGGCGCCGCACAGACTGTGGAAGAGAGGGAGGGAGCGCTGGAGATGTTCCGGGGGAGCTTTCCGCGTCGGATCTGTGACGCCGCTGACGTGGGGGTCGTAGAAAAGACGAAGCCTGCCAGCTTCTCTGGAAAAAGGGTTCGGCTTTGAAAAGGAGGGGGAAAAAAACCCGAACAAACGGAGGAGAAATGAAAGAAAAAGCTCTCCTGTGACACAGACTCGAGTCTTCCCGTTAAAAAGCGTTGAAGCGTTGAAGCGTTGAAGCTGCGGCGGCGGACTGGTGCTGCGGTTCTGGGAGGGCACCGAGGACGCCGCCGACCTCATGAGAAGCCTGAGGAGTTGGCCAAGCTGTGCGGCGGCGGCAGCTGTGGCGCGGCGACGGCAGAGCTGGCGCCAGCGTTCTGATGCAGGCTGGAGGCCCTCAGGGGTGTGCTGCAGCCCTGGGCCTGCGGGAAGCGCTGGTGGTACCGGTCCAGGCGCAGGTACTTTACCGTCACCAGCTTGCCTGTGGAAGCAAAAAAAAGCGAGAGCCCGTCATTGGTCGACCGCGGCAGCCGGTCCTCGCCAAGCGCTGCGGCTCACAAGGCTGTCAAGACGCGGCCGATGTTTCCTCAGTTACAGGCCACCGCCGGCCAATCAGGTCGCAGCTCGAAGTCCAAAATAAATCCAATAAGACATTAATTGTAGCCCTTCTGTTCCTAATTTCCCCTGCTGGAAATTTAAATTTGGAATAGTCGACTTATCCAAAAGGGATGGGTCATATGCCTCCTTATGACCTTATTTTCATTTTATAGATCAAAATACTGGCAAAACACACAGCATCATATTCTGCCCGGCTTCCCGCCTGGTTGGCTGACACCCGGGTGTTGGCGCGCACTGACAGCGTCCGTCGTTTTAACTGCTTCTGGTGCCGAGTAGCAAGTCTGATCGACGAGTCAAATATGTTTGCCCGCGTAACCAACCGGATATGAAGAGTTTTTACAGAGCTTTGTCATGTCACAATGAATCAGACCGTTCACCTTTCCGGACAGACTCTAAACACCTCGCGCTGCTGTGATCACGAACATGCCACATTGATCTAAACCCGAGGTTCCTCTCGGCAACACACCAATCAGAGGTAGGCGACGAGAGCCAATGCACTCAACCAATTCCCGGAAACATCGCCGGCAAAATATTTGGGATTGGAGGGCAACCAGCTCCAGCCGCTGCTGCCGATGAGCTAACGGACTACCCGGAGCGCCGGTTTCGCTGGGACATTATTCCTGGAATTCACAGATTCACAGGAAGGAACTGGTCTGGAGGGCCAATGGGGTCATCGGGGAGACACATGGCGCCGCTCGGTCATAAGCTAAAGTAGCAGAATGTGATCTGGCGACCAAACGGTGATCATCATCGGATGCTGACGGACCCGTATGCTAGTTGGTCCTGGTTTACGTGGACAGCAGATGGTCTTAACTGTTGCGGCGCTCACATCATTACATCTGGGTGACGTCACTGGAGAACATGCTAACTGTACTTATCAGTGGGACTTGAGCCTCCAGACGCCTGCCTGTCTGCACTCAGTACGGGATAAGTAATAACTTTTTAAATTAATATGGAGAGGTATGGAAGTGTGTGAAGCTGCATTTACAAAATACCACCAAATTAAGAAAGATGCTTAAAACGGATTCATGCTTTTATCTCGAGTTGGTAAGACGACTGCGAGCCGCTTTTAATAGGTCGAGCAAAGACGATCAATTGACAGGCTGAAGCTAATTCACTGATGACGCGAGAAGGGGGGGATACAGAGAGAGAGAGAGAGAAAGGGAGAGGGAGAGGGGAGACGGGGGTAAAGAGAAGGGGATACAGAGTGGGGGAGAGAAGGAGAAGAGAGACAGACAGAGAGAAAGTGAGAGAGAGGGGGTAAAGACAGGGATATGGAGTGGGGGAGAGAGAAAGGGAGAATGAGACAGACAGAGAGAGAGAGAGAGAGAGTGAGGGGGTAAAGAGAGGGGGATATGGAGTGGGAGAGAGAGAGGAGGGGGTTACAGAAGGATGGATAAAGAGAGAGAGAGAGGGAGAGAGTAAGAGAAGAGGACAGAGAGAGGGGGGATAAAAGGGGGTAGAGAGAGGGAGAGAGAGAGAGAGTAGGAGAGAGAGAAAAAGAGGGCGATGGAGAGGGTGAGTAAGAGAGAGGGTCAAGAGAGGGAATGGGAGAGAGGGAGGGAGCACTACTCTTGGGCTACTACTACTATTACTAGTACACGACTAGTATTGCTACTGCTAATACTACCAATCGTCTTCTTTCTGCATTTCTAGTAATACCATCACTACTCTTACTGCTACTACTGCTTCTACTACTACTAATCCCAGTAATACTATCACTACTCCTACTGCAACTACTACTTCTGCTGCTACTAATATCACTACTGGCTGCGGCTTCCATCACTGCTACCACCTTATCACAGTTTCTTGTTTTCCATTCTCTTGTAAGTGAAGATGAAGTTTTACCATCGAACCAGGAGCCGTGGAGCGCCTTAAAGGCTTTCCCTGAGTGCTCCGCCGAGAGGCACTTCACGTAGACGCAGCCCTGCGGAGAGAGCAGGAAGCACAGCGTGAGATCACGGCGGGGGGGCGGCGTGGGGGAGAGCTCTGCGCTCACGGTCGGACTGAGCACGAGTACCTCTCGCGAGTTCTTGTCGACGGCGATGTGGACAATGCCGTTGTTGTCGCTGCACTTCTCCAGGATGGCCTCGTGGATGGCGAGATCCCAGTTCTCTCCGACCTCCCTGAAACACGCAGAGACCAACAAGTTAACCAGCTGGGCGGCTTGGGAGTGGGAGCGGGGGGTGCGGGGTGGTCCGACGGCCAATCACGCGAGCAGAGGGCACTCACATGACTGGGTCAAACATGTTCCTGATCTTCAGGCATGGAGTCAGGCTGTTGGGAGGCGAGTTCCGGCGGTCCAGAGGGAAAGCTGGAGAGCAGAGGCGACATCTCAATCACCTGATGACTGGCGGAATGTCTGCACTCGGAAGAGGTTGCGATTGTGAGGTACCTTTTCCCTGCCAGACTTTGGAGGGGAGCAGGGACGTCTTGTCGCAGCTGAGAGCAGGCTGGATCCACCTCCAGACCAGGTAGTCGGCGCCCCCGATGATCTGCGTCTCTGTTCGAATTCTGGACTCGTCTGCTGACAGGAATTTTACGGCGCGATCCCAGACCCTCTTCATCTTCTTCCTGTAAAACAACGCAGCTGCTGATGCGGCTTTCCTCGCCCAGCCGACCGCCGTGCGGTGAGCGGACGGCTGGCACGTCTGAGCAGACCTTCACGGACAGAAACATGCCATCTACAATGACTGCACATTGATATAAATAGCGAGCTAGCTTAGAATTAGCTACATGGGGAGCGCGTCCTCCTTCATGGAGGCCGCCAAATTTGCACCTAATGTAACCCAGAACACACAAACCCAACCTCATGTGCGTTTTGCTTTAGTAGCCTAAACATGTGCCTGACAATTAGTTAAGACTGAATAATTATTTCTTCTTTCGTAATTGTGTCATTGGCCACAAACACAACTATGTTTTCCTGATTCTGAATCAGTGGCTGCTGGTGCTGGCTAACCCATTTGTGGTTTGGGAAGCGTGGTTTTTCCAAAGGGAGGAGGGAAGCGAGGCGTTGCAATCCGTGTATCCACCACTAGGTGTCACTACTTCTCACACTCTGCAGCTTTCATGTGCCGGCTTCCTTTTAACTTCATCAATGATTTTTATCCATTTTATCCATTGAATAAATGGGTCAGCAGGCGGTGTCGGCACTGACCGCTCCTGAGGCTGAACCAGCGAGTCCCTGACATGGGGGATGGGCAGGTAGGGCATCAGGTCCTGGTTCTCCTGACAGGCCTCGGTGTGGCTCCTCAACACATCTGAACAGCAACACAGAAGGCATGAAGGCTCACAGCGAGGTGAGAGAACGCAAGTGCAACATCAATCATGAGGCAGCATTTTTCCGTTGAAGAGAAATTCAAGCACACTCCTGACCGTGAGAAAGGAAATCAAGCATTTTCCCACACAGAGAAAAAAGCTAAAAGCAGATATACCTGATGAAGTAGCCAATGTGTGTATATGGTGGCTATTAGCACTGTGTTATTAATCATGAGTAGTGCTGAGGGATTTCTGTTTTCTTAATTCTTATAAAGCAGTTTCCTTGTCGCTGGGGACAACAGGGGGGTCGCTTCCTGTTAACACACACATTGTCGAGAGCTAGCGTGTGTGTGTGTGTGTGTGTGTGTGCGTCGTGCTCCCTTACCGATGATCCTCTGCACCATGTCGTACATCTGTTTGGTCTCCTCCTCCTCTCTCCTCCAGCGATACTTCATGTAGCAGACCACGCCCCACACACACCCGACCACTGCGAGCATACAAATGATTCACACTGTTGCATGAAGCAAAACTCTGCGGATGAATTACATCAATAACCACTACTAATGAATGGATACATGGGATCCTAATTTTAAGCAAGTGCCTTCAAAAACAAACAGATTTTTGAAGTGTTTTTCCCCTGAGGTCTGTACCCTGTATGCGGGTTTTCCATGTCTGGCTTTAGTGACCTCTAGTGGTAGCATCATAAACTAATTTACCACTACTGTATCTACTCTCTGGCTTCTGATAGTGTCGCCCAGCATTTAATTGCAGCTAAATGGAGGTAATTCCTGCCCCCGGTGAGCCTGGTGATTTCAAAGAAGATGGAAGGACGTATTATACACTCTACGGTTAGGTACACCATTAAAAGCTCTCCTGCCACTGTGGTCCATCATCTCCGACGTTGGAGGTGTTGTGGGTTCAGAGATGCTCTCCTGCTTCCTCGGCTGTAATGAAGGTTCATTGAGTAACTGTCGTCTTTCTATCAGCTGGAACCAGTCTGGCCGTTCTCCTCTGACCTCTGGCGTCAACAAGGCATCATCTTCTCCCAGAGAACTGAGCATCACTGGATGTTTTCTCTTTGTGGGACCATCCTCTGTAAACCTTAGAGATGGTTGTGTGTGAGAACCCCAGTAAATCAGCAGCTGCTGAGACAGTCAGACCAGCAACCATGACACCTTCAAAGTCACTTAAACCACCTTTCTCCTCCATCCTGACGCTGGTTTGAACGGATCCTCTTGACCATGTCTACATGCCTGAATGCATGGTGGTGCTGCTGCCATGTGATTGGCTGATCAGATATTTGCCTGAAGGAGCAGTTGAACAGGTGTACCTAATAAAGTGGCTGATGAGTGCACCTTCTCGGTCCAGCTTGTGTTTACCTCCTTTCTGACGTTATCACAACACGACATGAGACAACCCCGATTATAATTAACGCGACGGCGCTTCATCTCACCGGCTGCAACGACGAACACTCTGCTGATGACGGTGAGGAAGGCTCGGCGGAAGCGGCATGTGAAGGGCATCTTGGGATGCGTGGACTCCAACCGAGAGATCTCCGACACTTCGGTGACCGGGTTGTCAGCCACCTGCCCGGTCAGCCTTCATGAAAAACATTCCGAGTGAGAACGGAAGCCGAGCAGCTCTCCAAACGCTTTGTTTGGTCAGCACAAACGTCTATATCATGTAATACCTTATCCCGACATCCTGGCCTGAGCGGATGATCCACTCCAGCGAAGTATAGATGAACTCTCCAAACTTCTGATTCTGAGTCTGCACAAGATACACATGGAAGCACACATGGAGATGGAGATACACATGGAAACACACATGGAGATGGAGATACACACTGAAACAGCACAAATGAGTCTTCACTGCGGCTGGAGGTCCATCCATAATCTACATGTCAGTGTGGTTGAGATGGTCAGTGACATCAATCCTATGATCTGTTAGATGGTTCTTTCATGTGTTGGATTTTTGACTATATTTTCCTAAATCTTGTTGCGACACACGTCAGACAAACCAGCAAATATCGCAGGAACCTGAGTGACTATATTGTGGCGACACACAGACACGAAGAGTTGGGTTCTTATTAGCAACAGAAGGACTGAAATCTGTATCATGTCAGATGCTGAGTAAGGTTCAGAGACAGAACATGCAGTTAAAAATGGAAATAATCCACTTCTATGTTATCATGGCTCAGGACGATAGGCGAGTCAGGTGTGCTTCCTGGGTGAGTCCCACCACAGGACCATGTACAGAGAAACCATGATTAACCCAAAGCTTCCTGATTTATGCTGACAGAAACAAGGAAAGAAGAAACGTAGGAAGGGAGAAAGGCAGGAAGACGATTAAGAAAAAAACTTTGCATTCTTTTTTTCCCAAATAAACCAGTGCGAGATCATTCTGTCTGGTGTATATTTCATAGGAGTCATGCCACTGTCAATCACATAGCAGATGTGGCAGTGAGACCGGCGGCCCGTTTCTGGGGAATGAATGGGCGGACGTACCCGCAGATACTCCGAGGCTTCGTCCATGGACAGACTTCTGTTGGGATGCTGCTGGTCTCCGCAGTCATGCTGGCCTGCAACCACAACATCAGACTATCAGACCGCCGCCGATAAGGATGCCCGTCAGCTCAATGCGGGTCCTCGTGTTATAGTATGAATGGAGAAGATCCTAAACTTAAAAGGAACCGCTGAGTGTTTTAAGTTGCTCCTTATATCATTCGCAGAGCAGATAAGTCAATTGATTAGGTTCAGTATCATTCCTGTTTTCCTTAAGGCGTTTTCGTCGCAGCTTTTCATGGCCAAATTTCATGTTGCAAGCAAAACAAGGGAAGCGTGAGTGGCGCTCCCCAACGGGGGAAAGGTCACTTATGCGAAATCAGCGGAGCTGTTGTCCACAGGAATAAGCTGTTGCTGATCAAGGCTCAGAGATGCATACAAGCTAATGCGGCGCGCTTTCATTGGGACGGACGAATCAGAGAGGGACACATGACTTCCAAGGTTGCATGCCGGTACGCTAACGTGACTCCTCCTCCCTTCCCCCACTCGCATCTTACGAGGATGTAGAAAACTCCCGAGGAAAAGCAGACAGGGGAGCCGAAACTGGCAAATGACAATTCTATGGCTCCGGATTTCACCTTCAACGGCAACTTATGTGCACCAATCACACGTCACGTCACGTGATAGGACACTTACGCGTAGGAGGACACACCTGTGTCTCCTCAAAGTGCAGTTAAGGAAATGGAAAATCCTTCATGGAGGTGAAAAAGAAACGACCTCAGGGTCATGAGGTGAGTTCGCGAAATAAACAGCACCCACAGTACCCAATCACGGAGCAAACACTTGGAGAGTACAAAGATGAATCATCATTTGCTGGTGTCTCAGTCTGGACCCGTCCGCCTTGAAATGGAACGCCCAGGTTTTAAAACCAGCAGTGAGTTTTCAAGTATGTCCGTCATGAAGCAGCCAAACGTTGGAGTGGTGTGGACGGCGGGCGTAAACGTAGTACTGATTTGGAGGTGCTCTTGGTTTTTATATCCTATTGATGCGTTATACTGAACCTGTGTACATTTTGGAACAGAATACAAGAACAAACAAGAACACTTCATCTCATTGGGGTCTAGAATGAACCATATTTCCCTGAGACAAACGTTGGGCAGTCCTGCGCCTGAGTATGGATCAGGACGTGGGTACTACGTATGGCCTAAATCATCCCATCGGTCAATTTCCCTCCGGTGCCGACTAACTTTGCTCCACTTGGGACGCAGGACAGTCGAGGTGTGTAGATTTTGTACATACATGAGGTGGAAGGGAGTGAGTTGGCCAAGATGGAGATAAAAAAAAACAGCAAGAGTCTATCGTCTTTATTCTACTTGCCACCGGCCACAATCTGCTGGACACTTTCACATGTGTTTGCTGCCATCTGGTCTCCTGAACAATAAGAATCATACGTGATGCGGAAGCTTAATTCTTTAATGTATCTGGGAATGGTTTATGCGAACTCTTTTCAGTCTTTAAACATATATCTGATCTGTTGGTTGTCTGCGGAGGACAGGGACGACTTAAACGACATTGTGAAGGTCTCCGAGAGTCGAGTCCGGCCACCCGACACGGGCGCCTCTGGAGGAAACGGCTGCTCCAGCAAGCCAAAAGCGGCATTCGTCAATCTGACCATGTTCGCTCATGTGAATTCTGCTTGATGCCCTCTGGGCAGCACCATGTTGCCCCTCCAAGGAAAACAGATACTTAAATTTTCTTATTCCTTCTGCCATCAGGCTTTTAACAGCTGTTGACATCGGAAACAGAAACTGGTACGCCAAACCTGCGTAACAGTGACGGTTCGTAAATATATTTTTTTTATTTATTATTTTGAAACTGAATTGCCTTTTGGAATAAATAAAGCTGTCTGAATCTGAGTAATTCAAGTAGTTTTATTCAGAGTTATGGAAGCTGTTTTTTTTTTCAAATGCCATTAAACCTTAAAAGGGAAAAAGGGGGGAAAAAAAGAAAAGGAAAATGAACCAAATCTTGTGTTGATATAAACGTGGTTAATTTCAAGTGCTGCCGTTGGGCAGTTTTCGCCCCGGCGCTGATTGTGAGGCAGATTTGTGGGCAGATAAAAATGACGCTAGTGCCGTTTTACAGACAGCATTTACAGCAGAACAATGAGACCAGCGAGTGTCAAAGATTAATGTTTGACCTCATAACTTCTGGACGATGTGATGTCACTGTGGCTCTGAGGGCGACGGCATTGAAAGGGCGTGGCCTCCTGTCTGCTGCATGTGCAGTGACAGTGTTAGTGACAGCGATGCTTAAACTTTCTGCACTTTATGTCTTGTTATATGTTAGTGCTGCTCAGCGGATTCTGCTTACTTTGGTCTCAGCATCCGTAAGCAATGCAGATCATTTACAAATAAGACAAATATAAATATCCTTTGGTCAATCTGCCGGGTGAACACACTGATGAACACACTTCATGCATAGATTCCACAATACTGCAGTTCTTATAATTTTGCTCTTGCTATTAGTTTTTTCTTTGGTTTTAATTTTTTATTTAAATTTCAGTTTTCTTTCAATTAGTCTTTTAAAACTGGAGTTCTGTTTTATTTTTTGGAAATCATTTTATTTCCAAAGATTTCAGTTTTTTTGTTTATTTTGTTTTATTTTAGCCTTTTATTCAGTGTTAGTTTCTGTCTTTTTTTGTAATATGGGGTATTTGTTGGGAACAAGTGTTTGGCAAAAACAGATGGAAAAAATCATTTTGTTCACCAGCTACTGATTTGTCCTAAAAAAAAGTATATTCAAACGATATTGGCCACCTGGGCTAAAGTAAAAACCTATAAATTTGAAATAAAATGATTTTATTTTGGCTAGTTTTGCTAAAATAACAGTTTCGGTTGCTTCAGCCTCAATTTATTCAATCCCTGTGAACGTGAATGTTTTTTTTCAGATCTAGTTTCATTTCAGACCCATTAATTTGTCGTGAATAAGGCGCTTTAAATGTCCAATCCATTTCGATAACTGTCAGGAGAAGTGGGAGTCTTATAAAAAGGCAACGTGTGTGTGCTGTGAAAAGATGGCAATCAAACGTTCGATGATAACAACCATGATGAAAACGCGGGCAACAGAAAGGCGAGTTAAAACATTGGTTCCTAAATAGCTGATGAGCGGGCGCAGGAGTCGCTGCTGTGCTCGGTGCAGAGTAGATAGTTACCAGCGACATGAGCCAGGTGGTCGTGTAGGTTCAGCAGCAGCTTCAGAATCAGATCCTTCTCCGTCTTGTTCTACAAACAAGAAAAAAAAAATGAGTACAAACACTCTCGAAACATTACCATTAATTTGTCAGGTTGTTTGTGGTTCTTTCTGGTGAAAAGCTGAAAACCTGAGTAGAAAATAAACATTACAGCCATAACATTATGACCACTGCATGTTCACCGTAGAATATAACACAACAGCCCTGATATCAGTTCTCCCTTCAGGAGGCGTTTTATGTTGCATTTTGATTGAATGTGTGTGAGAGAGGTGTTGACATATTTGAATGATTGTTATTGGGACTGTAATTTGTGACGCTGTTGAACTGTACTGAGTTACACTGAGAGGCATCGCTAATATTTTGGTTACTCAAGTGCATTAGGGTGCCAAAATATCAGGGACACTACTACTACTCCCAAATGTATATGAGTGACCAAAATACTAGCGACACCCCTCAGTATTAGGGTGCCATAATATCAGGGACACTACTACTACACCCTAATGCATATGAGTCGCATATGAGTTTCCCTAAACGTTTATCACCCTAATGCACGTGAGTAGGATGACCAAAATATTAGGGAACCCAGTACAGTCCAACAACATCACAAATTACAGACCGAATAACAATCATTCAAATATGTCAACACCTCTCTCACACACATTCACTCATAATTCAACATAAAACTCCTTCTGAAGGGAGAACTGATTGCGGGATTGTTGTATTATATTCTATGGTGAACATGCGGTGGTCATAATCTCATGTCAGACGAATAGGTGTATTACAACTAAGGCTCCCAAACTCAATTAATTCTAAAAGTCAAATTCGAACCTAATGTGTGTTCTTAATTGTATTCGGTGACATAATTTAGGTGAACTGGTCTTTTCATTGATTCATGATGAGTTAGACAAAGTATTTCAAGTAAAGGGCGTCAATGGTGACACAGCAAAGCACAAGTTCATTTCCGTTCTGCCTCCAGTGTCCTTCCAACTTGAGCATATAAAAAGAAAACTTTGCTGTATGCTTTTTTTCCGTATATATCTGAAAAAAAAGAGCTCTGAGGAAAAGATCTACTTACATATGAAGTGTCGAAGTCGCTGCCAAAAGGGTGGCTCTTAACTGCAACAAAGAGGAGGAGACGGTCAGAGGACAAACACGACGGCATCCTCATTAAAAACCAAACAAAACAAAAGCCGGTAAATCTAATTCGCCTCAATCGTCGAGTCACGTTTGTGTCGGGAAACGAGCTCCTTTGCAGCGAGGCGGCGTGGCGGGAAGGCGGCGGAATGCGAGCTGGGTTCAGACATTGCTTGACACGTGAGTCAGTGTCTGCACACGGAGCTCAGCCCTTCAAACCTCACCGCCGCCGCAGCAGCAGCCAACCAGCCACTTGGAGCGCCGCCACCACACTGACAATAATCACAGACGCAAAATTAATGCCTGGCTGGATTACGCCGAGCAGCATGTGGAGGGAGCTGGAACAGAGGGCTTATTTTTAAAGTTTAAACCCTTCTTTTCTTCACTGGACGTAAACCATACCAAAGGCTAAATTGGGAAACACACTCATCTATATACAGTATGCTCAGAGGATAAAGTTACGTAAAGTTATAATTTCCAAAAAACAATGCCATTTCTCCGTTTCAACACTTGAAATTTTGCCTATGAGCTATTTTCAATTAAATGTGGGGTTTCTGTGTTTTGCAAATCGTCTAGTTTTGTTTCTCGCAAACTCTGACTAATTGTTACAAAATAAATAATGATATCAGCAACGTGCCAGCTATAAAATGGTGGCACCCTCCGCGTTTCCGAGGCTTACCTAGAAGCCTTTTTACTTTAAATTCCGTTTGCCACCAGCCCGCGGCGGGAAAGCTCTATTTAAGGCAGGTTCCCGAATGCAAGACAATCTACCCCGTATGCAATCAACAGTGTGGTGCATCAGCCCGGCAGTGAAGGGCTGACTGACTGACTGACGACAAAATGAGCAGGATAACATTTTTCATTCCCATGAATTATTGAAAATATAAGTATCTTAATATTCTGTTGAACACTCTTATTGTGAAGCAACCAAAAAAACAAAACAAAAAAAACAAACAAAAAAAAAAACGTTGGTTTTCATCCGCAGTAAATTATCACAACTCCTGTATGGGTGGCGCCTAAAGTCAAAGAGTTAAAAAAGCAAACGTGTGAATGTGCAGACAGAAGAAAGAGGGAAAGGAGATTTCCTGGGGTGCAAGATTTGGGTCCAAATAGCCGGACCGAGGTGCCACACTATATGAAATCATCTGGAAGCGTTCTGCGGGAGAACCTGAAAACGCACAGCTGATATGCATTTCTCTCTCTTTTTTTAATTTATGGATTGTGGATTATGAAAATGCTCAAAAATAAGCAGGCAACCGAGTATGATATTCTGGATATACTCTTCTGATCCCACATTTCCGTCATTAGTGTCATCAGGAATTCTGTCTTTTTGTGGGCTGCCGACAGTTTGTAGCACTAAAAGCAGCTTCAGCCTTGTTATCGGCTTATATTAAAAATCCCAATGGGCTCCATGCAGTGGCAGATTTTAATTTAGGGAAAGGCTCTGATTATGGGATCAGGAATCAGCATCAGCAACGCTGAGTGGTCCGGGTCAGTATCAGGGGGAGAGATGCTTTTTTCGCCTGCTGTTCATCCAATCTTCGGGCTGTTTGCTACCAAGAAATATCTTTACCATCATCACTGTAGAAACCAAATCAGAACACGCAACGGGAATCGTGACATACTCAGCATCCATTAGATCCAGCTTCATTCAGAGACAAGCTCTGATAGGCTTATGTTTCTTGAAGGGGTGTCTTATGATGCAGGAGGACATATTATCTATCGATCAGCCATAACATCACGGCCACGTCATGTTCACCATAGAATATATAAAACAACAGCCCCGCAATCAATTCTCCCTTCAGGAGGAGTTTTATGTTGAATTTTGACTGAATGTGTTTGAGAGAGGTGTTGACATATCTGTATGGTTATTTTTTAAGACTGTTGAACTGTACTGGGTTATACTGAGAGGTGTCCCCAATATTGTAGTCATCCCGCTCATATGCATGATGACAAATGTTTAAGGAGGGAGGGAGAATTTATTGCAGGGCGGTTGTATTGTGTTCTATGGTAAACATGCAGTGGTCGTAATGTTATGGCTGATTCCTGTATATTACTTGGGTACGACTCACTTGAGAACTCCTACCCAAAATAATTTCGTGTTGAAAATGTAATCACATTCAACTAAATCAACCCCTTTCTTAATATAACTGTGGTGATGCAAGTCTGGGAAAAACGGACAGCTGGGAATTAATAATCAAGTTCAGACAGACAGACAGACAGACAGAACTTCTTTGCTGCTGCCTGGACTTGCCTCAGACTTTACGCAAACTTTACAGCAGACGGCGGTTTGGTGGAGGTCGCTCGCTAAGCCACTCCCAGAAGAGTGAGGAATTGCTGACTTTTTTGGGGAGCTGGCTCCTAACTTGCACCCTCACACGCTGCCGTGCTCATATTCATCTGTGCATGAAGGGAACCCCCCAGAGGAGCGGCGGGCAGGGGCGTTAACCATGAGCAACGAGAGCCATGCTGTCACCACCCTCCGTTAAAATAGATTTTTCTCTCTCAGGTGGTTGTGACCATAGACCAAGTAAATCGTTGCGATCAACATTTTTAAAATCCAGCCAAAGACACGAAAGCAGAGAGTAATTTTCGCTCTAAAACGATTAATCTGTAACTTAAAGAAGTTTTGTGGTGAGAAAAGTGACCATGCAGACTTGCAATGTTTTAATCCCAATGGCTGTTTCAGCGATGGAAAAAGCACCAAACTTCCAGTTGTTTCCAAGATAAAATCCTCTCTGTGAGGTGGCAAATGTGGTGTTTTTTTTCTTTGAAGACAGGATGTGGAACGCAAACACTGAACAGTACAGTGACTTGTGCAGAGCGCGTCTGACTATGCGTGAGTAGCCTGCGATGCTAACAGGACGCTTAGTCCATGACGTCAGACGCAGAAGTGCGGTGGCTTTCGTGCCTGCGACAACTGGTTCTCACAAAGTTTGCATGTTGAACCAATTCCGAACCAGCATCAACCAGGAACTGGCCCTGGAACCGCTTTGGTCGAAAACCCCTATGGGAAGTCTTGTGCCCATTAGTGTGAAGGAAAAGACCGAAACCAGCCTGTTGTTAAAAAAACAAGAGGGGAGGGGGCTCGGTTGTCGGAGGTGTGTTGCTTCGGACACTAGCGCCCAATGAGTCCAGTTTGAGTGATGACACATCAGGTTCCCAAACACGACCTTGCGGTTTATTACCCTGACAGGAATTCAAATTTTCTTTGGAAAAATCACCACCGGGAAACTGTTTTATCACTCACTGAGATGGCTGGCTGGTGTGTGACAGAGACACTTTATTGGAGTTACACGGTAAATCCACATGTGAGGATTATTGGATGAGTGTGCACTTATTTCAGTGGCTGCTGCAGCGCCTCGCAGGATGACGTCACAGTTCTTTGCAGCAAAAGTTGAGCCTGGTTCAACTTTTTTTTTTGGCTGGATGACTCTGCCTTGCCTTGCCCACACACACACACACTGGTAGGCAGTGTCTTCTCTCACAGGGCTAATGTAACCTGAATGCAGCCCTGGTGTGCATCTATTTTCTGTGCTGCACTGATCAAGTGGATGTCTGAGCTCCACTCGGTTGGACAGTGTGACCGTCTGAGGTGCATGGGAAAATCTAGTCTTTTAATATGCATTAAATGTGCATGGCGATAACTCTTTTGATAGACTATGAAGAAAACAACTGATGTTTTTGTGAGCCTCTTATGAGCTTGCAAGAGAAAATATCGTTTCTTGCCAGGATGGGCGGTCGTGGCATGTTCAGGAGCTGTTTACATGATGCACACGGAAAAAAAGACTTAAAAAAAGCACCACCATCCAAAATGGAAAAACTGATTTTTCATTAAAAATAGCTTTAACATTTCCAGGAGACACATTTCACACTTAATAAAGTGAAAAGTGAGGGACGACTGGAATAATACTCACTGACTCCATCCATCTCCGGGGACCCGGAGCCGCTCATCCGCAGGTACATGAGGCCCAGCAGCAGAAAGAAGAGGCAGGCCGCCGTGAGCAGGAACATGGACAGGTAGTGAGCGCTGAAGCTCCCGGAGGAGGCCACCTCGTCCCTCTTGAACTGCTGGAGAAGCTCATCCTCCGGGGCGGAAAGCTTCTGCTTCAGCGACGCCTGGCTGTACGAGTGGTTGGGGGTGGAGTGGTTGGAGTGGTTGCCCCTGTAGGTCTGGGATAGGCTGCTGTAGCTGGAGAAGCGCGGTCTCAGCCCGATGCTGAACCTGCTGGCGCAGCCGCCTCTGGCTGCCCCGTCCTCGCCGTCGACATGGTTGTTTTTGTCGGCCTCTCCTCCGTGGTTGTCGCTGAGGGACACGTAGATGGACTTCCTGGGAAAGTTGTAGCTCAGCAAGCCTCCGGACGGGCCCGGGTCCCTCCTCGCTCCCTCGTCCCCGTCTTCCTCCCTGCGCTTCCCCACCATGATCAGACTCCTGGATTGGCTAAGATCGTCGGTCGCCTCTCCCGCCTGAGACCCCCTGAGGACTGCGTGGGATGAGGACGCCGTTTTCGGATGGCTCCGTCTGTGTCCCAGCCTATCCTGTCGGTCTCCGTCAGCAGGGCCCCCGACCTCCTCCTCCTCCTCCGAGTCGGAGTAATTCCCGGCTAGCTTGCTAGTGTTCAAGTGAGACGCCCTGCTACCGTTTAAAGACCGCGAGCTCTTCTCCTTTTCCCCGTCATAGTCGCCGCTGTGCCCCGTTTCATCATATTCCCGTCCTTCCGCCTCAGGGCTGGATCTGGCACGGAGTCCCCAGCCCACCGAGATACGTCCGTCCGGATCCGGGGAAGAATTGTTGCTATTTAGCGTACTCCCAGCGCCACGCTGACTCCCGATAGCCCCGCACAGGGGACCGGGCCTTATCTTCGTCTGCTGTTGGAAACTGGCGCCCCGGTCCGCCCTGCCGCTGTGGTTGAGGCCTTTTCTTTTCTGTGGAGTTTCGGCGTCAGATTCGTCGGAGCTGAAGCCGAGGACGGAGGACTTCCGGCCCGGTCTCCTGCTAGAGCTCAGGTGCGTGACGTCATGGCTAGCTGGCCTGGATCCCGCCGTGTTACCGCCGCCAGTGCTGGTGTTGATGGTACCGCCACTACGGGTTTTACCCGGTCTAACGCCCCGCTGCTGCTGTTCCTCGCGAAACTTCTTCAGTTTCTTCAAATACACCGGCCGAGTGTTTTCGGTAACCGGGCCCGGGGTGAAACCAAACCGCTTCAGTTCGGAGAAAAGCTCCTCGTCAGTTAACTGCGTTGACGCCATCTTGGACAAAACTCTCGCAAGAGGGCCGTGAGGCGGAAATGACGTAAAGCGAAGTGGCAGCCAGCCGACAAGCCGGGCTGCGTTCAAAATCAGCAGCGGCGCTGGGACGTGTTTGCGCGCAACTGCGGCGGCGGCGACGCACAGAGGAGACGCGCGCACAGGAGACGCGCACGCACCGGCACGAGCCCACGGTGCGTTTTTTTGTTTTCTTTTAGATAATGTTTCCGCGTGGATGGTCGAACTTCTCCCTTTTGTGACATTTCAAAGTCAAGTTTGCTTTGATATGAGGGCTGTGTGACGTCACAGCATCAGCTTTCATCCTAATGTTCCACTCATACATACCTCCCACCACAGACGACGCCAAGTAACCCAGCACTCATTTAGAATAAATGTTAATAGATTTTGAGTCATAATGGAGGATGTGAAGATAGTCGTTCATGCCAGAGCAGCCTGTCGTCTCCACGGACGAGTTACTCAGTTTTTAAAGAGAACACAGAAATGTGTGTGCAAACGCATGCAAAGATTGATGTATGAATATATCTCAGACTCATTCATTCACTGTGTTCCGCTTATTCCAGCTATTCCAGGTCGCGGTCGTGCTGGAGCCGATCCCAGCTGTCGAATGGGCGAACAGTGGGGTACACTCTGGACGAGACGAAAGACATACAACCACTCACGCACACCTACGGGCAATTTAGAGTAGCCAGTTAACCTCAGCATGCTTTTGGAGGCGGGAGGAAGCCGGAGTACCCGGAGAGAACATGGGAGAGCATGCGAACTCCACATAGAAAGACCCCAGGCCGGGAGTCGAACCTGCCACCTTCTTGCTATGAGGCAACGGTGCTAACCACTGTGTCGCCTATCTCAGACTCTTTCTTTTATTATTATTATTTTTTCTTATTATCTGTTTTCCTCATTTTCATTGCATTAAATTACAATTTTAAGATCTAATGGCCGCCAGCATGTTTAAGGTGCTGTTTTTGCATTACTTCAGTGTCAGCATTGTGTTTGCCAGATTTTGTTCAGTGAAGATATGAAAAAAACTGCAAAAGCACTACTGGTATGTCAATAAGGAAAAAAAGATGATAATAAAATGAATATAAAGGTTAGTATCTTGTGTAAATACTACAAGACGTTTTAGTGCATCTATCATTCATACCCTCAGGAGATTTTGAAACTGGATTTCCAAATCTTCCAAAATTCTGTTTATTCAGGGCATAACCTTTAAAATAATTTGTACCAGTGAGTAAAACATCCACAAAATATTGTACTTTTTCCCGCCATCTTTTAACAGGGATCACATTCAGGGGGCAGGTAAACTAAAAAAACACTCTTAAAAAACATGAATGTCCTGATCTAATTCTGTTTTACACTTTGTTGTCTTTGCTACAGAACACTTTATCCGCATGAAATTGTTTATGGAGGACATTATTATCTTTAAAAATTAAAGACACTGGAAATACTGTTTGTTTGTTTTTTAGTTACGAACAATAGTCTGTCTTTTTTTAATTCATAGAAGGCAGATAAAACATAAAGATTTTTTTTTATCTTTGACACATGCAAAGTAAGAACAAATGTAAAAATACATGCATTTTAATTTTGGGGGTTAGATTGTGGAATAAACTTCAATGGATGAGCTGAAATTGTGCAGCTCTCTGTTGAGATTCGAAAAGGCTTAAAACAAAGTATTCAGATTATAAGAAAAAAAATGATTTAAAAGTCATACAGTCAAGGATTAGAATTTAGAGATTTTTTTTCCCTTTGGAACTCCTGATATCCTGAGTTATTCCAAGGATAATTGGATGGGCAAAAAGGAGCCGAATGCTTAAGCTTATTCTTTTTCTGTATTTCTTATTACCGTTTTTAGGAATTTCGGTGAAATAATTTTGCTTCTTGAAATGTTATAACCAAACTAAAAATGAGTCATTAATTCATTCAGGTTTCATAGGTCAACATGTCTCTGGCTTCTGATGCAGCTATATACAATAAATCATTTTTGTTTCTTTTCCTCCTCCTTTATGATTTCTTGAAACAGCAATGGATTCGACCATTATAATGCAGCTTCAGATCTGACACCATGTTACAGTGCATCGAAACATGATGCACATTTGTTGTCATGGAACCAAAATAGATGGGAGAGCTTTGACGATTCGAATCTCATCACCACCCACGACCGCGAACTAACCAGATGCCTGACTGAGAAACGTCGCAGCTGAAACCCAAATATCACGGAACATAGAGCAAGTTTGTCTTATGAAAACCAACTCTCTAATTTCACGTTGTTTTAATTCTTGGGTCGACATTTCAAGTGCAACTGTTTCAGAAATCTGGTTTAACTGTTCGAGTTCACAAATTCAGAGAGAAAATTAGATAGAAACTCATCAGGGAGCCAAATGGGCCCTGCTCATGGTTAATAGTAGCAATTAATGTAGCAGCAATTAAAAAGTTTCAACTTTTGAGTTGCCAGGTGGTAGAAAATCCCTCTCCAGGATCAAACTTCACTTGATGCTTCATCACTTACACTTACACCTAATCTACAAGAACCTCTTTGTTCATGACTAATTAAGTGTTTTCTGATGGTGAATTAAAAAACTCTATCACTGTTTTTTCATTCATTCATTCACTGTCTTCCGCTTATTCCGGCTATTCCGGGTCGCGGTCGTTTTTGTTGGAGTTTTTTTGTCATAAAACATTTTCTGGATGAGAGCTCAAAAGACAAAGCAAGCTTGATGCCAGAGCCTTTACCCTGGCAACCCGGAAACTTATTCCCGAATCACTGTTAATTCTCGTAGTCCTTCACTCTTGAGTTTGTCCACTTGCCACCCGATGGGCTGGGACACATAAAGCAGCAACCAGGAGTTTTTTTTCTGAGCAATAGGTGCTATTACTTGCCAGCGTCACTAGCAGGACTATGGCCCTGCTCGAGTTTTGACTCCAGTTGTCATTTCGCTTGGCTGTCTGCACTGAAGAAGCAACCGTGACCTCTGCTGGCGAGAGAGAGAAGTGACAAGGGTTTAACCCTTAGATGCTTGAGTGATCGGACCCCACACTCCTCCATAAGTGTGTCAAACAAATGTGTTCACGTCACGCCAGACTCTCATGGACACTCGCACAGGCACAAAGCATGAATTTGCGTTCTGCCCTCCAAGTACGAACCAGGATCCTGGACCTAGACCCTGTTAGCCTCTCCGGATCAGACAAGAGATCAGAGTCAGCAGCACTGCTCAAGGAATTAGTCTGCAGTGTGTGGGATTTAGTGACATCTAGTGGTAAATTCACAGCTTGCGACCCTCACCCTACCCCTCCCTTTGGAGATACAACTGGATTGTGGCCTCTAGATTGGTGATGTACTGTATGATCCCATTCATTGCTCAAAAAACAGGAGAGAGGAAATAATTGTTCAGTCGTACTCGAATGTTCCCGAAAATCACAAGGAAACTGCTGGGGGGCACAATCCTGCAGCAAATGAGTAAAGACATTTTGTCATCAGTTTACCAGAAGGGTGACCTGTAACTATTGTAACTATAGTTACAATATATAGCAAAGAATTAGCTCCAGTTCAATGTTGGGCTGCAAAAACATTTCTTCTGAAGAAGCAAGATAGCTCCATACTGTATGTTCTCTCTACTCTGATTTATTTCTTAACGGTCACCAGTTTGGCAGAAGGATGATGTACACAAGAGCAACTCTTTGGATATGTAATATGGACAAAGCCACCAGAGCAGCAACATTGCCACATACACAGATCAGCCGTAACATTACAACTCCCTACCAAATACTATGTAGGTCCCCCTTTTGACCCATGGAGGTCTGGACTCCACTAGGCCTCTGAAGGTGTGCTGTGGTATCTGGCACCAAGGTGTCGGCAGCAGATCCTTTAAGTCTTCTAAGTTGTGAGGTGGAGCCTCCATGGATCGGACTTGTTGGTCCAGCACATCCCACACATGCTAGACTGAATTGAGATCTGGGGAACCCGGAGACCGAGTCAACACCTTGAACTGGTTGTTGTGTTCCTCAAACGTTCCTGAAGCATTGTTGCTTTGTAGGAACACCTCATCAACTTAGAGGACAAAATGTTCACTTGCTGCCTAATATATCCCACCCACTGACAGGTGCCATGGTAACCACATAATCAGTGTTATTTACTGATGACTGATCAGTGTATTTTGTTCCTTCTCATGAGTTTATGTGTGAATGAACCATCTCAACTTTGTTAATGGGGATCTGGAGAAAAATCTATTAGTAGTACAGTGTCACAAACACTGATTCCTCCATAGCTGGCCCGTGACTGCCAGCTCCATCAACTGGTGTTTACAACACCAAAGTGAGTTTCCTGTGCGATTAACCAAAGGAAAAATGCGACTAAACACTCTACCAGCTTGTTGACACAGGCCAGCTCGCCAACTGTTATATTACTACTAGTAAAGTCTGACAAAAGCAACTAAAGACATTTTGCACAGCGCAGACCCCCCTACCGAACCCAATGTAAATAATCACCATTTTTCACAATATTTAACACCTTAAAGTTCACTGGGTTTTTTTGTTTTTTTTTTGCTTATTCGCCAAACAATCAGCAGATGTAGCAGGCGAAGTGTGTTCAGCAGCTGTGTTTACACAATGTACCTTACTAAAAATAAGCATACAACCACCCGCATACAAGAAGCAGGCTTGGTGACAAAAAGGTTGCCTGTTCACCAGCCTCGGCGAACCTTCGCCCTTACCTAGTCCTAACCCTAACATTTACCCTTGCCCCCCTTACCCTTACCCTAATCCACATCCTGGAATGAATGACTTCCTCTTTCAGTGCAGCTAAAAATTGCTCCCCAATGGCAGCTGCTCTCGGATCTGGTGTGTGTGTGTGTGTGTACGTGTGTGTGTGTGTGCGTGTGTGCGTGCGTGCGTGCGTGTGTGTGTGTGTGTGTGTGTGTGCGCGCGCAATGCATATGAGTCAAATGCAAAGAATTCCCTCACCAGTTCATGTTCAAATTCTTTATTTATTACTCTCATAACACACACTTGGCTCGCACGGGAGCAAAATACTGTTCTCCATAGCAATTCTGGAACACAAAGCATTTAAGGTAAAAACTAAACACAAACAAGCTTCAAGAAATATGTATATGAAAAAAGATATCTTCAAAACATTTACAGATGTCTTTAAACATTAATAAATATTAATGAAGTATGATAAAATAAAAAATGGAAAAATAGATTTTACCCTTAAACAGTATATTTCACACTTAATGGGGACAAAGAGGAGGACAGCGTGACAAAAACTAACCGACTCCATCAATATCTGAAGATCCAGAGCCACACATCCGCAGGTACATAAGGCCCAGCAGCAGAAAGAAGAGGCAGGCTGCCGTGAGCAGGAACATGGACAGGTAGTGAGCGCTGAAGCTCCACGAGGAAGCCACCTCTTCACTCTTGAACTGCTGGAGAAGCTCATCCTCTGGGGCCGACAGCTTCTGCTTCAGGGGCGCCTGGCTGTACGGCTGGTTGGGGTTGCGGTGGTTGGACTGGTTGCCCCTGTAGGTCTGGGACAGTCCGCCGAAGCTGGAGAAGCGTGGTCTCAGCCCGATGCTGAACCTGCTGGTGTACTGCTCTGGTGCCAGGTCCTCGCCATTGACATGGCTGTTTTTGTCGGACTCGCCTCCATCGTTCTCGCTGCAGGACACAGAGATGGACGCCCTGGAAAAGTTGTAGCTCTGCAAGCCTCCCGATGGGCCTGAGTCCTTTCTCGTTCCCTTGTGCTCCTCTTTCTCCTCCATCCGCTTCCCCACCATGATCAGACCCCTGGACGGGCTAACCTCTCTGGCCGCCTCTCCCGTCTGGGACCCTCGCAGGACTCTGTGGGATGAGGACACCGTTTTCAGATGGCTCCGTCTGTGTCCCAGCCTATCCTGTCGGTCGCCGTCGCCAAAGCTCCCGACCTCCTCCTCCTCCGAGTCGGAGTAATTCCTGGCTAACTTGCCAGTGTTCAAGTGAGACGCCCTGCTACCGTTTAAAGACAGTGAGCCCTTCTCTCTCTCCCCGTCTTTGTCACTGTCGTCCCTCGTTGCGGCATAGTCCCTTCCCTCCGCCTCGGGGCTGGATCTGGTATGAAGTTCCCAGATACGTCCATCCGGATCCAGGGAAGAATCGTTACTATTTAGTGTACTCCCAGTGCCACGCTGACTACTGATAGCCACCCATGGGTTTGAAACGGGCCTTAACTTCATTTGTTGCTGGAAACTGGCGCCCCGGTCTGCCCTACCGCTTTGGTTGAGACCTTTTCTTTTCTGCGGAGGTTCAGCATCAGATTCATCTGAGCTGAAGCCGAGGACGGAGGACTTCTGGTCGGGTCTCCTGCTCGAGCTCAGGTGCATGACATCATGGCTAGCTGGCCTGGATCCTGTGGTGTTCCCGCCGGCAGAGCTGGAACGGGTTTTACCTGGTCTCATGTCCAGCTGCTGCTCATCACGAAGCTTACTCAGTTTCCTCAGGTACACTGGCCGAGTGATTTCGTTAACTTGGCCTGGAGTGAATCCAAACCGCCTCAGTTCGGAGCAAAGTTCCAAGTCGCTTAAATGCGTTGATGCCATCTCGGACAGAAGTCTCGCGTAAAGCTGTGAGTTGGAAATGGCGTGAGGCAAAGAGGCAGCGGACCGGCGGGGCTGTGCTCAAAGTCAACAGCAGGCCCCTTTGTGCGTTTATGATGGGCAATGCTGGGGCGACTTTATCCACAACAACTCCTGTCTGTCAGAGAGGACACACGGACACTGAGACCAGCTCACGCTGCTTTGGACAATGTTTCATGGATGAAGTTTATCCTCACATACAGTCATGATAGCCAGTGGCCTGCTTTGATGGCCTGACTGTATAACATCATAAAGTCGGCCTTTCATCCACAATTTTCATTCCATGCGCACCACCCTTGCCTGCCTTGGGCAATTTTTTTATGTTTTTGGACTGTTTTTTTGTTGATACTTTTGACTGTGTTGATGCAAATGGCATAAAAAATTGTTCCGGGTGTGTATTTTGTGCTGCAGTTTAAAATTCCAAAAACCTTTTTCTTAAACCCCTTAAATACAATGTGTGAGTCACACTTATGTCCCTCTTGTGCCATTGACTCCCATGTAAGAGCAACAGGGACGGAGGACATATTGAATGAAGCCGGAGATGCTTGGAGATGCTTTATGCAGATGAATTTCTGTAGTTTCTGAGTTGAATTTTAATATTGCTTTTTGCATTTTGAGGATTTTATCAGTGCATTTTTTTAAAATACGCTGCCATTGCAGTATAAATGTCATTAAGTGTTGCATATAATATATATACAATATGCATTATTGTATATATATTATAAAGTATTCATCTTAAAATGCATTTCTTGCAGGAAATGCATGCAAACGCTGAGAACCTAATGGAATAGCTGAGGCAAGGCTGAAAAGTGCTAAATTAATGCTAAAAATGCAAAATTAGAAAGCGAGCCTGAATAAAGCATAAATGTCATTGGAGCGCTGCGAAAGTGAGCTGAGTAGTTTTTGTAATCAAATAAGGTAGAAAAGAACTCCAGTTAACAAATGCACTCCTAATTTAAAAAACAAAAAACAAAAAACAGATTCCCTCAAAGAGCTGTGATGATTTCATGCAGTTGTGACATCAAAGCAAACATTCCGTGAGCAATCACACCGTCGGGCGTCGCCATTATAGCTGCGTCAACGCCAAATTGCAATTACCTCTGAATGAATGAACGGTCTCAACACAGCATCAACACTGGAGGTTCCTCTGGTTCCCTCATCGGTGTGCGTCTCCCAGGTCCATGTAGCAAACTTCTCCTCTCTGTGGTGCGATGTGGGCAAGCTATGGAGCCCAAATGCAATAACGCTCGGGTTTTGGTCTACTATTGAGGCAAATATGTGAAATCAAATCATTTTTTATTTGTATAGCCCAGAAGTCTGGCATGGTAGAAGTTTGAACATCTCCGGCAACATGATCCTTCACGTTGACCAATGGGGTGACAGCGTGCTCTGATGTGTTTAAGTAAACATGGCGATGGGTAATAGAGAAGACTGGCGTTGGCGGCAACACCACCTCTTTCTTTTCAGCAATTCCTCGAGCGACTGCTAGCATAACGCATGGCGCTTTGGTAGCCACAGCTGACAGTTTCTTGATGACTGGTCGGGGTCATGCTTGTCGTGTTGCCGCTCTCCTGGCCAAAGACACAGCAGCAGTTTGTGCCACTGCGACTACTCCCTCTGACATGCGTGGCCTCTCTATCTCCTCTATCTCCTGCCAAAGGGGAAGGCTCCCTCACTACCATGTGGTTCCCCTTTCACTCCTCCCTTTCTGGTAATCATCACAATTATATCAAACATTATCCCTCACTAGGAGGTCTCCCATGGGTAAAAACTGCACAGTGACCGGTCCAACTCATCCTGTCTTTTCTGCCATCTGCACTGTCTCACTCCAGTTCCAGACATGCATGACACAATTGACCTGATCTCCGCTCCCTCCCGATATCACAGCCTCCAGGAGGTCTTTAGCAAAGATCATGAGTTGTCATGCGCCACAGACTTGCTCCTGAGCGCCCTTGTAAATTGTACAATCTCTCAAAAGAGAGGGAGGGACGCTCAGATTCATCCGTTCCTCCTCTTCTCCTGTTGGTGCTGGATTTTTCTACATCGACACAAAAGGCAAGACCCTGTGCCCATGCAGCGATTATGGTAAAGGGGTTTGCATTTTCATAGCGCTTTTTACTTTAATGGTACTCAAAGCGCACTCCCCTACCATGGCCTTATTCACCCATTCACTCTCACATTCACACACATTCATGCACTGATGCCGGAGGCTGCCATGCATGGTGCCAACCTGCTGAGCAGGAGCTATTAGGGGGTAGAGTATTTTACTCAAGGACACTTGGACACGGTCTCCAGTCCTCGCTCACCCTGCCCAGCTATGCTATTCATAGTGGAGGTTAACGCTTCCGACTCGGGGCTTGGGGCAGTCAGCTCTCAGCACTCAACCTCATATAAAAGCGCCGTCCCTGCACCTTCTTTCCAACCCGTTTCTTGCCAGCTGAGAGGATTTATGATGTGGGGAACTGGGAGTTGCTGTCAGTTTCACTGGCACTGCAGTAATGGAGGCGCTGGTTAGAGGGCTCCTCTCATCCTTTCATTGCTTGGACCAATCATAAACACCTATCCTATCTCTGCTCACAGGCTAAATTCATGCCGAGCTCAGTGGCCTCTCTTCCTGGTTGCAGCCAGGTTTCCAGAATGTCAAGTCTGATGCCTTGTCCCGCAATTTTGCTTCACCAGGGGATGATTCATCAGTGTAGACAATCCTTCCTACTTTCTGAATGGTGGCAGCAGCCAGAAATCAGGAGGGAGGTCCAGGGGGCCCCAGAGGGTATTTCCCCTCCGTAGGATTGTCCTCCAGATCAGCTGTTCATTCCCTGTACGGCCAGTTCTCCAGCACTTCACTGTGGACACTTTGTCTAATCTCACCTGCCATCTGAGGGTCCATCCAACATCATCCCCTCTCCAGCAACGCTTCCGGCGACCCTCCATGATGACCAACACAGGGGAGTTGGTTACCCCCTGCTCCAGCTGTGCCTGCGGTAAGGCCTTCCACCAGGTCCCAGCTGGTCTTGCCTCCTTAGCCGTAGTCCCACATTGCCGTGGATGTTGTCACAGGTCTGCCACCATCAGCAGAGGAACACTATTATCTTTACCACAGCAGATTATTTCTCCAAGGCTGCTCACTTTGTTCCTCTGTCAAAGTTACCCTCTGCTCTGGAAATTGCTTCATTACTCATCCAGCATGTTTTCCGGATTGCATGGCATTCTCCAGGACATTGCATCAGATCAGGCTCTAGATGTTGCTGTTCCTTCTTTCAAGGACCACCTTAGGCAAGCCCTCCAAGTCTAGCTGAAGCCCGGGTGGCCCTTGAGTACCAGCCGGGTCAAAAGGTCCGGCTCTCGTCTCAGTGTTATATGCCGATTTTGATCAGCCTCCTCACGCACGTCTAAAAGCATGAAATGACACGACTTAATTGGATCTTGTATCTAAAAGTGCAAAGATTCATCCCACACTCATGGATATCTGTGGGATACCTGGAGGGCATTTTTCTTCCAATTTGGCTGAAATGCGAATCTGAGGTGAGATGAAATGATTCAAGTTTGGTGATAAATGTTCAAAGTCAATCTGATTTCACAAAACAAAGTGATGGCCATAACTCCCTCTATCTGCTCATCATGACAAAATATCAGTAAGATTTGTAAAAACAAAAACAAAAAAATTGTTTTGTGCTTATTATTTTGTGCTAAATCCATCTGCGCCAACTCCGTCCTGCCACCACAACACTTGCAACTGATGTGACCTTCCAACTGCGGAACATAAAAAAACAACTTTGTGATAGTTTGCTTCACAGTGACCATTCACCAGTTTAATGAAGGTGAGAAACAACACAAGATGGAGTATCCTAGAGGGTGTCGATCATTAGTCCCAAACCTGTATGATTACAACACCTGACATCTGGTCACAGAGGATGTAAAAATGACCCTGCTGCTGTGCTTAAACTCAGAGGCCACTAGGCCGTGTTAAAATTTAAGTGTTTCCTAAAAGCTTTGGAAAATGGAGATTAGGGAGAGGCAGCTGAGTGGCCTTTTCACCCCACAAGGACCCATTTTGAAATGTAAAAGGCAAAAGGTGAAGCGACTTCTTTGTAATTATACAATGAATGAACAACCAAATCACGATGTTAGAAAGGAGGGGTGCTCCTGGGCTGCCGCTCCAGACTGGGCAAACCAGAGACCCAGAGCAACAATTCATATTATAAAATTGGGTCAATTTTATTTCCATTTAAGATAAATTAAAGCAAGAATATTCACACAAATATTTTTGCAGAGGCCATATTAGGCTTTTGGAGTTTCTCCCTTTAGCGTTCTGCATCTTTTAGCTCCAACAGTGCTCCTGAACCGCCGGGAACTTGTTTTATTGCCATTGCCTTTTCCTCCACAATTTAGTGATGCCACCGTGTAACATCGCCGCCGGCACGCCGAAGCCTCGCTGTTTCCCATTACATACGGCAGCAACAGAAAGTCCTCAAATAAACTCTTTGGATTGGAAGACACAAAAATACAAGTGCCTAAATAATCATCATATGGCCTCTTTAATACATCATTTGTCAAGAAAAGCAGGAGCAAAGAAAAAAACAAACAAAATGTACACGTAGTCAGGGAGACGCTCGGGACTCCTCACACGCTCTGTTTCCCTGATACCAAAAACTGTGCAATCACATTTACATTTACACCATTACGCAGATGTAGGAGGCTCGTGCACCCACGTGGACCTCATGCACACGAGCAGATGCTCCTCTTGTTACTGTGCAGCATCATCAGATGTAAAAACGTGCAAGCGAGATTTTACTGCAATCACAGTTCATTGGACACCAATGACAACAATCAACATCTAAAAACTGATCTGTGGACTAAATCAGTGGAATGATTCACACATCGCTCTTAATGTTTGAATCATGTGTGTGTGTATGTGCGTGCGTGCAATGACGGCAGAGTGTGTCGCTGCCTGCTGAGAGCAGAGTTAGCGGTGCGCTAATGTGTTTTGCTTTTGAAACGTATTCTTCCCCCTTGTGGTGCATAACCGCCATTGGTGCACAGCTTTCACTTTCTTTACTGTTACACATGACTGCCAGACACCAGATACAAACGACAAAAATACCTCTATTAAGACATGAGTCACATAATCCTGTTGATTTTTAAATTTATATAAGTAATATAGATTTGAATTTGAACTATTTGAATATCTGAAAATCTTGATTAAAAAAAAAAAAAAAACTCCTCAAAGTCCATAAATTCGAGCTGCCTGGTCAGTAGCTACCATGTTTTTGGGAGGCTTGGAACGTTACCAAGCTCGTAGACACACGCCGTTAAAGTCTGAAGGTTGATTGACAGGTGAATATCACGATATCATTGCAACTTGCTAATGTGGCAGGAAAATGAAAATGTGATTGATATTTTATAGAAGATCACAAAGAATATGGCATTTTGGCCATTTTTGACACACACACACACACACACACACACACACACACACACACACACACACACACACACACACACACACACACACACACACACACACACAAAATGTAGCTGCGGTGATTCAGGACGACTCGCCGCGGCACCTCAGTGCTTCTTCATGGAGTCCAGGACCCGCAGGATGTGGAGAAAGAGGTTGACGATGTCCAGGTAAAGGTTGATGGACGCCAGGATGTGCTCCTCGGGGGACAGCTGCTTCATCAGCAGGTGGGTGTCGTAGATGATGAAGCCGCAGAAGACCAGGGCGCCTGAGCCCGCCAGCAGCAGCTCCATGCTGTCGCTGTTGAAGAAGAACTGCAGAGGGAACAGAGTTAGCACGCGGCAGTCGTGCAGGGGGGAGTGTTTGGTGCTGCAGACGGACCAGGAAGTTGTAATGACACACTTTGGCTGCCACGGCAGATAACCCTCGAAGCCTGGCGCTGTTGTGGGGCTCCTTCGTAAGCACGCACCCCGTTCCGAAAGGGGAGAACGAGTATCGTTCAGCCTCAGACGGACTTTCAGTTCTGGGCCGTGGGGGGAGCTCCAGGCTGGGAGAGTGAGTAATCAGTGATTTCGCTGCGTCTGAAATGCCATACTAAACAGTATATACTCAAAAAGTATACTTAAGTTCAGCACACTTTTGAGTAAATATCAGTAGTATGCATTAATTCGGATGTACTACTCAGAGCGCACGGCACTTCCTGCCGTTGAGAGGGAACGTTGTTACCATGGTTGTTGCCATGGTGACCATTGCTATCAACGCAGCTGCGCGCTGCTCCGCTCACAACCGTCTACCTTAGCTACCAAACATAGCCACATTGCATTGTGGGGAGTTTCTGCTTATCTAGTGTCCATCAACCCATACTAATAAATTTCTCCGGAATGAGTATGGATAGTGCGTACTATTGTGTACATACTCATGTTTCGGACGCACTAAAAAACCTCACACTATTTTTGCATACTCATTAGCGTGGAAGGATGGAATTTCGTACGCAGCCACTGTATAGAAACACCAGCTAGCAGCAGGTCGGAGGGGTGACTCAAGTGATCGAGTCAGTGGATATAAGGCCCCGTCACTATTGGTTACTTTATTATAAATGAGACTGAGAGTCAAACTTTAAGCGTCCAGAGTGTCAAAACCCTTTCTTCAAGTATCTTAGACAACGGCGGAGGGTTAACTCACCACCCTCGCAGCCACACCACCGACAGACACACCAGTGTCAGGTAGGTCAACTCACCCTCATGAAGCCCGCGATGATGAGGATCCACAAGCAGGAGAAAAGTCTGGAGGGACAGATCATACACCGTGAGTCTGGGAGCGGCTCCCTCGAGAGGAGCGGAATGGCAGCGTTGATAAAACCGCGGCGGCAGCCATGACGCTCTCACCCTGCTCCCATTTTGCTGAAGTCTCTCTTGGACTGGAAGGTGTAGCTGGTCAGCGCGGCGAACACGGCGCACGTGAGGAACAAGGCCTGCAGCACGGTGGAGTACTCGTAGAAGGTCACTGCGGAGAGAAGGAGGGCGGAGTCACCGCGGGCGGCTGCCGACAGGCCAGAAAATGGGAAACTGATGGGGTTCTCAAAAGCTTACTCACAAGCGGTGGCCACGGAAACGGCCTCCAGCAGCGTCTGCAAACAAACATGTTCTTTAAGAAACCAACAAGCAGCCAACCTGACGACTGCACAGCAGCTCCTCCGGAATCAGTTCGTGCAGCATGCTAACAATGCTGGATAAAGCAGGATTCATTTCAGCTCATGTACACATGTTATATTTGGAAACGTGTGTTCATACGTTCTTAAGCCAGACTTAAGGTGCCTACAGACCAGACTTTTTGCTCAAGAACGGTTTACAACAATCAGCCATAACATTATGACCACTGCGTGTTCACCATAGAATAAAATACAACAGCCCTGCAATCAATTCTCCCTTCAGGAGGAGTTTTATGTTGAATTTTGATTGAATGTATGTGAGAGAGGTGCTGACATGTTTGAATGATTGTTATTGGGACTGTAATTTGTGATGCTCTTGGCCTGTACTTGGTTACACTGAGAGGCGTCCGTAATATTTTGGTCACCCTAATTTTAGGGTGACCAAAATATTAAAAGACAACTCTCTCAAACACATTCAATCAAAATTCAACATAAAACTCCTCCTGAGGGGAGAAGAGATTGCAGGTCTGTTGATAAACATGCAGTGATTATGACGTTATGCTTGATCTGTGTGTATTTAACTTTAAGAATTCCTTAATTCCAGCAAGAAAGCAAATACATAGATTCCTGATGGTGTGTTTATCCATATCATGTTTGCAAAGACGCGTTCAGAGATCCAGCAGGAGGCACCACTCCTCTTTTTGTGCTCAGGACAACAATCGTGGTGCTTTGGTTTTACAGGCCGGATGAACCCGCAGGAGCTCTTCTTCAAGTTCCGCGGGCTGGCACCCGCTGATGTACGTGTTAAAGCGCCACCTGCTGGAACGGAGTCTGAGCATGTCCAGGCTACGTGGGCTGCGTGCAGATGTCAGTGTAATTTCCCTGAGGGAACCCTCTCTAGGGATTAATAAAGTATAATTGAATTGAATTGAATTGAATTGAATTGAATTGAATGAGTCTTATTATTGTGTGGTCGTCATTTGGCTGTACTGGCATCATGAAAGATTTGGATACTATTGGGTTGACAGTTTGGGAGGTTTAGACAAGATCAGTAAACCTCTCACATGACTTGACAATCAGAGCCGGTGCTGATTGTCGGGAGGCTGGATCGTGGTTGGCTCAGCCCCAGACAGCTGAGGAGCGATTCCTCGTGTCCGGCTGGGGAGATGCAACAATTAGACACCAAACAGTAAAAACTGGCTTACAAACACCAGCAGCAGGTAGAGGTTGACCGGGTGTTGGTGTCTGTACATGGCCAGGGCCATCAGCAGCACCAGAGAGCCCAGGGCTGACACCAAAACCACGGCGGGGCTGGGGAGGAGACCAGAGCAGAGTCAGAGCAGGGGACCAGAACCACATGCGTTTATGCAACATTACCCATAAAAAACACAGACAACCAAGAATTCCAACACCTGCTTTAAAGCGGGAAAGATTATGTGTATCATGCACCGCTGCTATCCTATTAGTGTCGGTAAGGCAGCGCTAAGGATGGGAAAATTAATTATGTTATTGATTAATATGATTGTTTTTTAGGTGATTTGCTGAAGGATATCTGTACTCCAAGAAGAAATAACACAGTAACAATGATCCTCTTAAACAGTTCACGCTGAACTGTTTAACTGTTGAAAACTTGAAAAGGGAGTGGAGGACGACCTCTGACCTCTCCACTGATTAACAAGACGACGCCCATGCACGCATCCTCATTGAGTCTCAATTCCAAAAAAAATATGTTCATCAAAAATATATACAACTGAGGGCTGATGGTTTTTTTTTTCCTGAAATGGACCCTGAAGGCATCCTGACGTCGACCAGCAGTGACTCACTTAAAAGGTGGAGCCACTGAAGTAACTGCACTCCACTGGCTGTTGTTGAGGGGGCGGAGCATGTCAACACGCTGTGAGGTGAGACGCCAACGCAGTCATGGTTACCGTCAATCCAGCAGCTGAAACCAGCTGCTCTGATTGAACCACTAACGCCAGCCGAGGGTTCAGTTTTTTTCCTGTCCCCTAAATGTAGCTCGGCCCCCGTCTGGTTGCTGTCACGTAGCGAAAATCTCTGCATTGCCTCAAGATGCATAAACGCGACCTCGTGGATATGAATGCTCTCAACGTTCAGTTATCAATAACTCACATGTTCTGAGGTTGCTGCTAATGTTCCCATGTTCTCACCTGGCATGGACAAACTCCTTGATGGTCTGCGAGAACATGAAGAGGGCAGACGTGGCCGTGGTCAGGACAATCTGCAGGCTCAGGAGGCTGTACACCTTCCGCAAGAAGTCTGAGCAACGCACACACAACAGGGGAGATGGTTGGCTGGAGGTGTGTTCATGAACCTGAGGAGTTTGCACCACTCAGCCATGTCGCCACATAGTATATAGAACATGTATAAAATAAAATGCAACAGCCCTGCAATAGATTCTCTCCTCAGGATTTTTAATGACAGCTGCACTCATATACTCAGCATCAATTTGATTAAAATTAGCTTAACATCACTGTTGTAACTGTGAGCTATCAGCATCTTTTCAAAATCAGAACAATCTTAGGCTCCATCTACTGTGTGGAGACTGATGAGCCATAACATTATGACCACTGCGAGTTCACCATAGAATATAATACAATAGCCCTGCAATCAATTCTCCCTTCAGGAGGTGTTTTATGTTGAATTGTGATTGAACGTGTGTGAGAGAGGTGTTGACATATTTGAATGATTGTTATTGGGGCTGTAATTTGTGATGCTGTTGGACTGTACTGGGTTAAACTGAGAGGGGTCCCTAATATTTTGGTCACCCCACTCATGCATTCAGGTGACAAACTATTAGGTACACTACTACTGCTATGACTACTATTACTACTACAAGTACGACTACTACTGCTGCTGCTGCTCTTGCTGCTACTACTACTACAAGTACCACCACTGCTACAAGTTCAACGACAACGGCTAATACAAGGTTGACTACAAGTACTACTGTTGCTACTGCTGCAAGTACTGCTGCTACTACAAGGACTATTGCTCCAACTATTAGCAAATATTACCACTTCTGCTACTCCAAGTATTATGACTGCTATGACTACAAATACTACAAGTACGACTCCTCTTACTATTACAAGTACTACTCTTGCTACTACAAGCATTCCTACTCCTACTACTAATCCCGCTACTACTACTGCAAGTACTGCTGCTACAACTATGACAACCACTACTATATGTACCACTACTGCTACTACTACAACAAATACCACACCCTAATGCATGTGAATGGGATGACCAAATTATAGACACGTCTCAGTGAAACCCACCACAGTTCGACAGCATCACAAATTAGTCCCATTAAGAACCAGATTCAATAAAACTCCTCCTGAAGGAGAACTGATTGCAGGGCTGTCGTATTATACTCTATGGTGGACACGCAGTGGTCATAATGTTATGGCTGATATGAGGGTGGGTGGTTTTATCTGAACTAGCTTCGGTCCTGTTCATTCCGGGTTCGGACCGGCACAGAACCAGCTCGTTTACCTTCAACACAGATGAGCACAGGGTGGATAGTGTGGAAAAACCGACACAAACCCTCTGCTAAGATTGATCTCACATGTCATGTTGGCTTTGGGATTAAAAAAAAAGTGCGATAGCCGCTTGTGTGCGTTAGCCAGCGCCACAGTGACGTTAGCCGCGTCGGTCCGTGTGACGTCGCCTGCGCACTCACCCATCCGTATCTGGACGCTGGCTGTGGCGACATTGGTGCCGTAGTTGAAGTCGTCCTCTATCGAAGACCGCGGGTATTTGTCGGTACTCATCGCGCTACCGCGGCGTTACGACGGGCCAAACTCGGAGAAGCGGCTGCTTGCTGCTCGGTTGTGCCCTCCCAAAAAAAATGGAGTCTTCTTCGTTGAATTTGATTGACGGGTCGCAACCAGGCTGCAAAGCGCATGACCGCCACCTACCGGACTAGAGGGTGCAAACGCCCACCACCTCCTCCATCTCCTCTGACTGACTGACTTTGAATGTTTTAAAATTGTAAAATTGCCTCTAACATGTGACCTGGTGGTTTATCGTGTCATGGCTGTATGCTAAATGGGATGCTGTGACAGCGAGCTGAGCTCATCCGTGTTCCAGCACTCAAAAGTGACTTAAAAAAACAACAACAATTGTGATTTCTAGTTTATTAGCAAGTAGGTGTGTTTTTATGCCGTTTCAGACCATAGAGATGATGCTAGTGTGTAATATTCATTCATTCACTGTCTTCCGCTTATTCCGGCTATTCCGGGTCGCGGTCGTGCTGGAGCCGATCCCAGCTGTCGAATGGGCGAGCGGCGGGGTACACCCTGGACGAGACGCCAGCTCATCGCAGGGCCACATGAAAGACATACAACCACTCACACTCTCACGCACACCTATGGGCATGCTTTTTTAGAGTAGCCAG
>CAAKHG010019732.1:0-15416 GCA_901007715.1 Dactylopterus volitans
AGGAGAAAGTCCAGCTGGTAGAAAGACAACAGTTACTCAATGAACCATCGTTACAACCGAGGCAGCACCTCCAACCTTGAAGCAGACGGACCACAGCAGTTTGTCAGCAAGGTGTACCTAATAAAGTGGTCACTGAGCTTACGTAGCATGAAGAACAGGTCCCTTTTTTTTTAATTTATTGGATTCAGTGAATTTTGAAGAGGCAGCCACCTGGTGTGTGTGCAGGTGGCCTCTGTTGATCTGTCAGCCGCCCACCAGAATCCCAGTCGGACTCCGATGAGTAAAAGTTACTGGAAGTCTGGCGAGCGAGGCGGGTCGGCGAGCGAGCGAGCGAGCGAGCGAGCGAGCGAGCGAGCGAGGCAGGGAGGGAGGGAGGGAAGGGGAGCGCGACGCCGAGGCAGCTGCAACTTTTCTAAATATCTTGTGTCAAGAATATGATCAGCCCTTTTGATTTGCGACGCGGTTGCCGGGATGCCAGTATAAACTAACCTCTCCAGCATCTGGGGGGATGACGTGGTAAACAAATTGGCCGGGTGGTCAGAGAGCCCCCCCCCCCCCCCCCCCCCCCCCCCCCCCCCCCCCCCCCCCCCCCCCCCCCCCCTCCCCCCGCACCGCCCCCCTCCCCAGGAGATGTCAGATATTTGAAAAACGGGACAGATATCTGGTTATTCCATCTTATCACCTCCATCTTGAAACCAGAGTAGACGCTTCAATGAGTTTTCTGTTTCTTATTATGTACTTCTTCTTCTCTCTTTTTTTTTGTTTTTTTAACTACGCGTCTGTTTTTCTTTGATAACAATGTCTTGGTGGCTCTCTTGCGTTTATGCGAGTCTCTAATCACGCCGTCATCCGTTTTAACAGAACGCGCTTCCGCCTGGCCTCGTCGTGCCGATGGGATCGCCGGCGGCGTTTCCCGCAGTCTTCCCGGACCGGAGAACCTCGTTTTGCCGGGACGGCGCTCGTAGACGCGCCGCTTGAGGGGATGTGATGTCTGCCATCTTAACGGCCGTTTTATGCCTCCGTGAGAGGACGTTCACGAGCCGAGTTCGGCGTCTGAGGTCGGCAGCTGGGTCCGCGCCGGGCTTCAGACCCGGGACCCGTGCTGGACTCGTGCTGGCAAGACGATACGCTTCCCCCTTTTGAACGTTGCATTGAAGCAGATTAACCAGAACAAGCGAGGAAATTTCTGCATTTAAGCCTGGTGAGCACCCAAAGACCACTTCTCTGCTTATTCACTTTTTCCACCAGAATCCTCCTGAAATGAGTGACTGCTATGGCGAGGACGAGTTTTGTCCCGCATCTTTTGGAAATAGTGAGCAACGATCCCCCGCGATTGATCTTTCTTTTTTTTTTCCCCCCCTTCCCTACAAAATGATCACAAAATGGGTCCAGAGAACGTCTGACTTTTACAAATGCAACACACTCGCTCGCGATCAACAATCGCTGCGCGGGGGAGAAAAACGTGTGTTTGCGCGTGCCCCTCACGTGCGAATGAGCGCACGTGGACGTTGAAGCGCGCGCGCGCGCGTGTGTGTGTGTGCTAGCAGGTGGCTTCGCGCAGGCTCTCAGTTTGACTTTTCATTGTTTAAAGTGGCGGTGAGGCGGGAGCGTCCACGTCGTCTGTGGTCCTTATCACTCAACGCGACTTCATGTCTACGTGGTGCGCGCCGGTGCGCGCGCGTGCGTGTGCGTGTGTGTGTGTGAGACGGCGTTCAAGCCAATATGGCCTGCGTTGTCATTTGTGCTTGAGAGCGCGCGTGTGTGTGTGTGTGCGAGCGGGAGCCTCCCTTCTCCACATGCAAACGGATACAACGTGCTGATAGAGCTCTAGAATCCAGCCAGAAAAGTGGAAAGGGGAAAAAAAGAAAAAAAAGAATCTGTTTTGATAATATAATAATTTCAGTGCAGGAAGGATCGTTTGTCATTCCGACATCGGCACGCTTTAAATCTTCCCCGTGTGAGAGGTGGGCAGCGGAGCCATCGCTCTTACAAACATTTTTCCTGTACAAATGTTATGACTACCATGTCATTTTTCGCATATCTTTATTACCGCGAGAAGCTTTTAAATATTTTGTCCCGGGGGAAGATAATCTGCTGCTCCGAGTTTACTGTTTCCATTGGCGTTGACCTTCTTTCACCTTTTTGCGATTCCAAGCTTTGACTCCGCCCTTCTGTTCCGTCCCCGTCTTGCTCCTCCCCCTCCAAGCCTTTCACCAAACAAACCCTCTGCCCCTTTCGGTGATTAATGGCGTTAAATACGATGGAAAGTCACTGATCTTTTATTTTGAGGGCAAAAAAATAACCCCCGAGAATGTTCAGGCGCGCCACATTATTTTAGTTTTCATTTAACACCGATCAGCCGTTGTTTGGAATGCAAGAGTAGGATGCAACAGCCTCACAATACTCTTCCTTGGGAGATTTATGCTGAATATTTACTGAGAGGTGTCCTGAATGTTTTGTCACCCTCATGAATATAAGTGTCATCAGGGTGTCTTGAGCGAACTGTCTTCTGGTGTTGTTGTTTTTTTTAGTGTTCTGCATAATCGCCAGTTTGCAGTGTTTACATAGTGTTCTCAGGATTTCTGCACATTTCCCTTTGGCACTATTTTAATGTTGCATGTCTTTTATCTGTCTTGTTTGATACTCAATATTTATTTAATGTTCATGTGTATTTACAAGCTGGAAGGACAGAATTTTTCTGCGTACAATTGTGCATAACAAAAAAGACATTAAAGGTGATCTTGAATCTTGTATCTTGAGTGGGATGGCCAGAATATTAGGGACACCTCTCAGCATGACCAACAACAACAACACAAATTACAGTTCCAGTAACAATCTCTCTCTCAAAAAAAAAAAAAAAAAAAATTCAACACGAAACAAAGAATTGATTGCAGGGCTGTTGCATTACATTCTATGGTGAACATGCGGTGGTCATAATCTTATGGCTGATGCTTTTGCCGCTAAAAGCGAGCCTCCGAACCCATTCAGGTGTCTCGAATTTCAGTTTGTTCCCTTCGAATCTGAGCGTGACTAAAGTTTGTTCCAATGACAATTATTGAAGTATGTCAACACCTCTCTCAAACAGATTCCATCAAAATTCCACATGAAAATTCATTGCAGGGCTGTTGCATCAAATTCTGTGATAAACACGCACGGGGTTCGTCTAAATAGAGCAAGAATGGGATTTTATTTTTTTAACTTTATGAGATGGGATTAGAAAAATTACCCCCGGAAAAAAAAGAAAAAGAAACAAACGCAAGCTGAAAGAGAAAACTGAGAGACAATCAGAGGTGGAACAACCAAATATATGTTTAAAAAAAAAAAAAGACCCTCCTCAAACTTCCCAGAACTCCCAGTAACCTGAAGACTTGACTCCAGAGCGCCCGGTGTGATTAGTGTAACGTTAGCCTCCGCGACCTCCCCGAGCACTTAACGGGGAAATGAGCACCACACTCTGGGTAATTTGTGCCAATTAGCTGCCATGGCAACGGCTGATGTAAAGGGGCGGCGGTATCAGGTGTCCTTTAATCAGGCTACAGGCATCGTGACAGGTAATGCTTAGAAATGTGAGAATGTATGCGCACACATACACACACGCAAACAGCAAAACACACACACACACACACACACACACACACACACACACACACACACACACACAGGCACGCACATATTTTATCTGATGTTACGCCGGACTTGACGTTTCTCCCGTGGTGACCTCGCTGAAGCTAAGCAGACCTATGAAACAGGATTTCGGTTGCACGTGGATGAAGCGGTTTTCCGGGGAAACTCGACGAGGATCATTTATTATAATTTGGGTCCTTTTTTTTTGTAGTTTTTGTAGTTTGGCCCACTTATTTTCTCTATTCACCTTTTGCTTCCTCTTCCAAACTGTCGAAAGCGCTTTGTTTCACCTCACTGTGTCTGATTATGTTATTGTTACTGAATTATTACTCTCACCAGTATTATTATTATTATTATTATCATTACTATCATTGCTACTGAATTATTTGGTTCAGCATTCTACTTGTGGGACTCGGGGAGGGTTAAACCGATGAATACAGGAACCAGAATTCCCGCCCTCTGCCGCCGAGAACCAATCAAGTTGCAGTCGACATCCACGTCTGTCCACAACATGTGCAGCGAGGACTTTGGATGAATTGTATTGAATGTACTGAGAGTAGAAAAATATCCTCGGTTATTTTTCTTCCATTACACGTCAGCCTGACATGTTGTCATAATCGGGGTGTGACTTATGCCCGCATGTCAGCGACTGACCCTGACCTTTTGACCTGTGACCACCAAACTGCAACCCTATTCATCCTTGACATTTGTGCCAAACTGGAGAAAAACCCCCCCAGATGTCCCATAACTGTTCACGAGAGTGAGGTGGGGCTGTGAAAAGTTGACCTTTTCACAGCCCCACCCCTTTTTGACCATTTTTGCCTTTTGGGCATTTGCCTGGAGGTTTATGATAACTGGCGTATAGCATTGAGAGTTAAGGTCAAGGGAATGTGTCCTTGACCTTTTTTGATGACGGAAATCTGCTCAGTTCACGAAACAGGGCGGGACTTAAAGTCACAGTGGCCCCCGACCTTTGACCTCTGGCCAGCAAAATCTAATCAGTTCATCAAATTTTGAAGACTTTGATTCATATCATATTTATTCATCATCGTAGATCTTGCAAACGCGGCGTGTCCTTAAAAACGCACATTTTCATAATCAAACAAACATCCCGGGATTAATCATCAGCCGCCATGTTGCACGTGCACGGTCGGGGGTTTAAGTTGGATTTGGCACTTAAATTACTGTGTTTTTTCCAAAATCCCCAAAAAAATCTTATTTGAGGCATTAAAAAAAAACATGGCGTTGATTTCGAAAAGCGGATATTAAACGTAGCAGCGAGTGCCCGACGTCACGCCGCCGTTTGCGATGCGGCAGCCGTTCGTTCGCCTTTTGGTGCCCCCCCCCCGCCGACTTTTCTCTCCCGCGTGGCTTTAAATTTCTGCGGCGAAAATTTGGCGACGTTTTTTTGAAAGCAGTCACGTTTTTTGGCCCAGTTGAATTATGACATGTGACCGCCTCTGTCCTTCCTGTCCACTGTGATGGAGGGGGAAGCGGTTTCTGTGAGGTCGGCCGTGTTGGCCACGAACCCCGTAGGCAGGCAGACAGGCAGACAGGCAGACAGACAGACAGACAGACAGACGGGGAGAGATCCTGCTGCAAAAAAAAAAGCCCCGTGGACTCGTGTGCATCCGTGCATGCAGATGCTTCGCCACTAATCTGTTATTTGTTTCGCTAAAATTGATTCAATTTGTCTCTGTTTCATTTTATCAGGAGCAACACGTTACTCACACACACACACACACACACCCAGACACTCGGGGCCTTTTGTAGTGCTTCACACAGAAATATTCCCTGGCCCAATCCCAAACGTCTGGGCTCGACTGGGAGATCTCCGACTCCCAACCGCACGCTCCGGCTGAACCTCCAGGCAGGGGTGGAAGCCGTTTCTTAGAAGCGGCGATCGACTCCCGAGGCACCGCCGGTGAGAGAGTCCCCCCGCGGCTCGCCGTGAATCGCGCCGCTCTCGGCGACGTGTGCGACGGTCGGCGTTTGACCGCTCTGGGTGGCGCTCATATGGAATCCAGTGTTTGCACATGTTATTTGTTTGCAGACCCGGATCGTAAAACGTTGACCGGGGGGAGGATAAACAAAACAAAAACAAAAACCCCAAAACAAAAAAAAACAACAACAACAAAACAACGTGATAAAAGAACGCAATCTCGAAATGACTGATGGCTCAGCCTGACTGTGAGACGGCCGTGTGAAGCGACGCCATCTGTTAATTGCGCAAACGTGTGTGAACTTGACGCGGCGAAAAACTCCTCCGCCTCATTGCTCCACTTGGAATTTTTCTGGTTTTCTGGTTTGATCGGGTTGCGTCAAGTTTAAGTTTTGTTCTCGACCTTTTTTTTGTTTTTTTTTTGGTGTTGTTGTTCGTACGCAGCAGTTCGTGATTTATGACAACAGAACGTCCACGCCTTCCCCCTCCGAAACTCTTTAATACTGTGTGTGGTACTGTCTGCAAAAATTCTACCAAGTTTACTATCAGCTTTTGTTTAAAGGGACAGTTCAATCAAGGGCTCAGTGGCGAGAAGATAAATGAGTGGATTCTCATTCTGGGGTGAACTGTCCCTTTTAAGCATCCTGCAGCCTCTTTATATCCGTTTCTCTGTTGCGGTTTTCTGTCTCGTCTTTGGCCTCCAGTTGTGTTCACAAGCGCTCATCACAGCTGGAAATCCAGTTTGAAAACTACATGGTGTTCATTTATTTTTTTTTTAAATGTTTGAAGACGTGGACTCCATTTACTAGTATTTTACTGGATTTGGCCGCATCGCTGTTGAACCCCTGAAACTCCAGTAGATAATTAATGGGATTTTCATTTTCGGGTGAACCGACCCTTTAATGCATCATTTCTCACACTTAGATACTGATCTTTAATTACTCTCCACTTTGACTCATCGATAATGACGTGACTTTAACTCTTGTGCTGTCTTTTTTTTTTTTTTGGTTTTCCCTAGGTGAACTTGTTTCCAACACATTAACATATATTTTACGCTAATGTTTGTAATGTATGGTGTGACATACTTTATTTACATAAAATTATACCTCATCATTAGGTTTTCTGTATTATTTTCAAATATAGTTATAATCTGAGGTACACAAGTTAATGTAATATCACACATGACTAAGGGTGTTGTTCTACCACATAAAGGGTTGCAAAATTCCAGGAATTTTCAAGAGTGGAAACTTTCCATGGGAATTAACAGGAAATTTTGGGAATTAACGGGAATTTATGGGAATTAATGGGAATTAACAAAATTGAAGGTTGGCACTCAACAGGAAACTCAAATACAGTTGGGGAAAATATATTGTAGCATAATCTTGGCTAAAACAAGCAGATTTATTGCAAGAACACTCCCCATCGCATGCACACAGCACTGCTTACTGCAGGGCTATTGAGGCCACGCCCCCTGCGTGCACTGTGCACGCCTCCATCACATGCACAGATGATTGCTTAAACCCTGGAGGCCACACTTTTGAGCCCAAAGCACAAGACTGCTGAAGCCACACAGTTGAGCCTGCACATTATAGAAAGTCAAGGAAGTTTTTTTTATAATAATATGGAGTAAATATATTTGATCTGTAATGGTATTACTATTTAACTTGCAAAAATTAAATAATCTATTCATAGAGTAGCTAGCTAGCTGGTAAGTTAGGTCCTAAATGTCAGTTATTTTTCATTTCATTGACCATTTAAGAGGTGAGCTTATGATAGCTATATACAGTATATAACTATAGTATGTGTATATATATATATATATATATATATCAAGCTGACCCGTCTAGTTCGACACCTAATAACGCATATCGTTGTGTAAAATGATCACACCATTCCGCGTTGCGTTTTTTTTTTTGAAAGCTTCACTCCAACTCATGAGCACATATTTCGAACTTCTTTTACACCCCGTACTCTTTTTATGATGCCTAAATCATGAACAACAAACCTCATCTACGTGGAACCGTAACCACGTTTTTTATTTTTATTTTTATTATTTTTTTTTAAAACCTAAAATACGCGACTTTTTGTGTAAGATGCACAGCCGTTGTTGTCGTCATATTTAACCAGGGTCTGCGACTCGGTCATAGACTGAGGCCTGATCTCGGCCATCGTTTGTGTGTTTAACTCTCAATAGAGGATTCCTTCTGCAAAGTGGCGCACAGATTTGACCCGGCATCCCTCAACAATAGGCTGCTGTCAGCTAGATCAAACACCGGCAGGGAAAACACAGAGTGGGAGCTCTCAGGACTCTGATGGTGGGTACAATCTTTGCACATGAGCATATCTCCATTTCAGTTATGCATCGGGTATGCTGGCATGCCTTCAATTCAAATGCACACACACATACACACTGCTGCGGCGGCCCTGATGTTGATGTTTCCCCGCTAATCCTTAGTGACGTAGAAATGGGTTCACAGGTTTGTCCAACCCCCCCCGGGCCCGCTTTCACCCTCCGATCCAAGAGTTCTGGTCTGTTTAGGTTCCCTGAATAATCCCTGTTGGCCCTGAACCATGTTCACAAGAGGGTCAGGCAAATCTGTCCCACAGGACCAACGACATTCCGGGAGTTCCATCCCGGACCACACAATTTTGGCTTACAGTTGTAGAAGAAAATAGAAATAAAATCAGTTCATCACATTTTTTTATTTTTTTTTTAGTGGCATGTAAATAAAAGTCAGAACTGGGATCAGTTTTTCTTCATGTAGCCAACCAAACTATGGTTTGGTTGATGTGCAAATAAATTTAAGTGCTTAACAGGAACGTTTATGATCAAGCTTGTGGGAAATATTTGACCGATTCTTAACAACAAAAGTAAACACAAGCTTATCTGGTGACATGAAAATGGATGACAAGGCCTCCACCAGCCTGTGCCTCGTTAGCCTGTGTAGCTTAGTGTTAGCCTCAACGGGTAAGTTAAGTAGATTAGCGTTAGCTTTTATGAGTGTAGCAAGCATTGGCGTCTGTTGGTAACTTTGGTAGCTTCGTATTATCCTCCATGTGTGTAGCTTAGCCTTAGCCTCAGTTGGTAACTTAGGCAGCTCAGCATTAGCCTCTGTGGGTAAGTTAAGTAGCTTAGTGCTAGCCTCCATGGGTGCAGCTTAGCTGTAGCCTACATGTGTAATTTAGAGCGCTTAGTGTTAGCCTCTGTGGGTAAGTTGAGTAGTTTAGCACTAGCCTCCATGGGTGCAGCTTAGCCTTAACCTCTGTGTGTAATTTAGAGCGCTTAGTGTTAGCCTCTGGTTGCACCTTAGCGTAGCCAGCCGGTAACTTTCTTGTTAGCTACCTAGGTGTTAGCCTTTGTGAGTGTGGCTTTGCCTTGGCCTCAGTGGGTGACTTATGTACCTTAAAATTAGCCTCAGTTAGTGTAGCTTAGCATTAGTCTCAGTGGGTAACTTAGGAGGCTTAGCATTCGTTGTGGGTAGCTTAGGTAGCTCAGCGTTAGCCTATATTGGTAACTCGTTTAACTTTGCGTTAGCCCCCATTGGTGTAGCTTAGCAGCAGCCTACATGAGTTATTTAGTTAGCTTAGCATTAGCAAGGTAACTTCCCAGGTTCAGCGTTATCCTCAGTGGGCAACTTGGGTAGCTCAGCATTAGCCTGCATGGGTATCTTAGGTAGCTTAGTGTTGGATTCTGTGGGTATCCTTGCTAGTTCAGCATTCGCTTCTGTGGATAAGTTGGGTAGCTTAGCATTAGCGTCAATGGTCAAATTTGGGTCTCAAATTCCATCGGTTGTGGTTCAGGTGGCGCGTGCACATACTTTGTAGAGTTTGTAGAGTTTGAAAGAATCACTGAGGTAGAAGCTGTGAAAAAGTAACGTCAGCCACGGTCTCGCTGGCTCCCACGCTGCCTTCTCATTTCAAACACTCTGATGACGCGAGAATAAATGACCATGCCTTCACCAGCCGCGTCGGGTGCGATGAGAACCAGCGCAGATCAGCATTGGCACGCAAGTTAAACATGCTGCTTTACACGAGAACAAAAAAAAATTGTGGCAAGGTCACGACTAATTTAATAAAGGAGCACGGATGGTTAACCTTGGCAGAGGGGGAAAATTAATATGGTATTTGCACAACAAGCTAAATCCATCGGAGGTCTGAGGATTTACAAGATGTTCAGGGGAAACGGCAAATAAGAAAAAGAAAGGAGGCGCCAAGCGTGTGCGGTTGTCACAGAGGAGGATAATCTTACACAAAACATCGCAAAAAAAAGGAGAAAAAAGAATGCAGTTACACAACAAGCGACGCCCACAGACTATATGGTGCACCGACATGACAGATCAGTGTTAATGCGCTGTATCAAATTTGTCAGGTTAGCATAGCTGAGCAAATTGAGGGCGCGTTAGTTAGCGGCCTCCCGGCTCCAGCTGGCGTCCCCCCCTCTCCCACCATGTCATTGCACGTCGGTTGTTCAGCGAAATGGGAACATGAAAACCTTTGACGCTGACTGACGCCGGCGATCTCTCGGCTCCTGCCAGCAGTTTTGAACAACAAAAATCTGAGGCTAATTCGAGGCAGCAGAACCTCCTGCCGTGCTGCCGCGGTTAACTCAGACTCGACAGTGACGGCATTTCAGCGCCCGAGCGGGATGGACTCCACACCTACGCTTCTTGCGCCGCTCGATTTGTTGAGTAACGATTTGTTGTTTTGCGTTAAAATAAGGCTCCTTTATTTTATTTGTCAAAAGTTGTAAATGTAAAGCCGAATTGACAAGGGCTTCGCAAACTGGCTTTTCCCCCTCTTGCTACTGACTTGGATGGGAGTCTATCTTGGCTAACGCTAGTGAACTTTAGCTATTGCTGTATGTATGCTCTCCACAGGTGCTGTTGTTAACGAACTCCTGGATTCGACAAGTGCTACCCTGCAGTATCTTAGAAATGGGAGAAGTTTGCCATGTAGGATTCCTGGCAGAGAAGCCTCCTTGAAAGCTCTCTGGCATGAAGGCTTTAGGAAGTCAGGTGTCGAAGCATATATATATATATATATATATAGCCAACAAGTCCTTTTTAAAGGGGCAGGCTGGGGAGGATGAAGGGGCTTACATAAGCCGCTGTCACACCGGCTGCCAACATCTGGCTTTTGTCTTCAGTGTGAACGGGTCATATCAGCATCACTCTTGAGTCACGCGCGACTCTGCAGTCCATCGGCAGTGATGGAAACGTGACACCCGGGTGGACGCATGAGTTTGTGCACTGCCGTTGGCAAAGTCCACACATCAGAGTGTGGCGCCTGTAGCTTAGCGTTACCCTGTGTGAGTGATTAGTGATAGCCTCTGTGTGTAACTTGGGTAGCTTAGTGTTAGCCTCCGTGGGTAACTTTGGTTTCTTAGCATTAGCCTCCAATGGTGTAGCTTAGCATTAGCCCGTGTGGGTAAGTTTGATAGCTTAGTGTTAGCCTGCCACGGCGTAACATGGGCGTTAGGCTTTGTGAGTAACTTAGCTCAGCAATTGCCTCTATGGGTGTAAGCTAATTATGTTCAATTTGTCTTCTGTTAAGATAACTATTTTTCTTTTATTCCGACAAATAAGTAAAGGGTAGATATTTCCTGCTTGACAGCAGCACGTCGGATTAAGCTTCTGAGGAAGCCTGGAGTCACAGTCAAAACTGTCAAACAGGTAACATCTACTCTCTTTGGGTGTAGCTTAGCATTAGTCTCCCTGGGTAGCTTGGGGTCCTTAGCATTAACCTCCATTGGTGCAGCTTAGCATTAGCTATTGTGGGTAATTTTGGTAGCTTATTGTTAGCATCTGTGGGTGTAGCTTAGCATTAGGTTCTGTCAGTAACTTGGGTAGCTTAGCCTTAGCCTCCATGGGATACTTGGGTAGCTTAACTTTAGCCTCCATGGGTATCTTAGGTGGCTTAGCATTAGCATCCTTGGGTCTAGCTTAGAATTAGGGTAGGAAGCTTAGAGTTTGCCTCTCTGGGTGTAGCTCAGCATTAGCATCCATGGGTAATTTAGGTAGCTTAGCTGTAACTTCTGTGGGTGATGTAGGTAGCTTGGTGTTAGCCTCAATGGGTGAAATTTAGCATTATCCTCTGTGGGTAATTTAGTTAGCTTAGCATTAGCCTCCTTGAGTAACTTAGGTGGCTTAGCGTTAGCATCTGTGGATGTAGCTTAGCAGTAAGCTTTGTTCGTAACTCTGTGGGAACCTCAGTAGCTCAGTGTTAGCCTCCATTGGTAAAATTTAACATTATCTTCTGTGAGTAATTTAGTTAGCTAAGCATGATCCACTTAAGTGGTTTAGCATTAGTGTCCAACTTAGGTATCTTAACTTTAGCCTCCGTGAATAACTTTGGTAGTTTAGCATTAGCTTCTGTGGTTGAAGCTTAGTATTAGCCTCTATAATTTAGGAAGCTCTGCACTAGCCTCCATGGGGAACTCCGGTAGCTCGACTTTAGCTTCCGTGGGCAATTTGTGCAACTTCTAGGTAGCTTCTGTGGGTGTCGCTTAGCACTAGCCTCCATGAGTAATTTAGTTAGCTTAGCATTAAGGGCAACTTGTGTGACTCAAATTCCATCCAGCTCGGTTCAAGTGGCGCTTGAACGTCCTTCAGTCTGCTGAGTTTGTAGCGTTTCAAAGAGACACTGAGGCGCAAGATGCAAAAAAACGTAACAGGCTTCCACGCTGCCTTCTCACGTCAAATACTCAAAAAAAATTTTTTCCTCAACGTGTTTGTGACATCACCAACGTGATGGCATCAAACATGGTGCACCAGAAGACAAGAAACAAACCAAAACAAACAAACAAAAAAAGGCATACTCCTGGAAATTTGAAAGAGGTCACTAATGCCTTAATTTCTTTGCGGGTTCACCAGCGTTTACAAAAACCTGCATGCACACGCTCATTTCGGGCTGGTCGGGCGACTGGGGCTTCGCATGCCGCGTGAGACTAATTGTATTTATATCTGCAATAGAGAGAAGTCGGTGCCCCGGGGGCCCGCAGACACAAACTGTAAACACGACGTTATTACAGATCAAGTCGACTGTTAAAAGAAACTTGGGTTCAAAGTGCTTTTTTTTCTTTTTTCTCGAGTCGCTACTTAGCCTGGCTGAGGCTGAAATTATACATTCTTCATTTGAGGCACTGTGGCATCTCGCAACACTAGCAACCCCCCCCACGCCACCATATTTCTTTTTCATACTGATATTAAAAACACCAGCCGACAGTGAATGACATGTAATGAAACAAACACTGACTATGGCTCCATTTCAAATAACCCATCCCCAGTCATGTGTGGTTAGGCCCTCGCTGCCCGGCTCATGTGCTATGCATGGCTCTGGCAGAGCTTATCTGGTGTATTTATCCAGCGCTGATCCACTGTAGCTCTGCCTGGAAGCTGTAGCCCAGGCAGGAATTCAGAGTTGTGACAAGGTTTATGTTGGCCGAACCGCCTGAAACTGGAGCTGAGCGCTGCAATGCAGTCAAATAAATCATCTAAAGAGAGGGATGGCGCGGAGAAAGACAAACAAATAGCGGGGTTTTTTTTTTTTTCCCCTTTCTTTCGACAAAACAGTGTTTCCACCAATATTTTTCCTTTTTGGTCAGAGGAACCCAGGGGGATGGGGGTAGATAGAAGGGCAAGATAGGGTCTCCATAAATGCATGTCAGGTACACTTTGAATACATAGGGGAAGGCGAAGAAAAAAAAAAAAAAACCCAACTTGATTTACTCGCATTCCTTCGGTGTCATTATGTGGTCGGAGGTTTCAGTCGTGTTAAACAAAGGTTGATTTTCTACGGCGTGACGGCGTCGAGGCGAGCGGAGAGGAAACAGAAGTCAGAGGGGGAGCCGGAGACGTGGACCCCTCCGGCCACCAAAAACCCAGGCGGCGCGCTCGGCCGCGCGTCAGGTGGCGGGAAGAGGAGGCGCTGGGAATGATGGAAGGATGTGAGGGCGCAGGAGGATTAAAATAAATAAATAAATAAAAGCAAAGAAGAAAAAACAGAAGAGTGAAGGATTGCGAATGACAGCAGGCGCCGCTGGAAAAGAAACAACAAAAAAAAAACACCAGCTCTGATTGGGGGGAAATTACGACTCTCCTCTAATCAGCTTCAGCGTTAATAAATCTGTTCCCGCCGTCGAGCGCTCGAAACGGAAACTCCTCCTCCTCCTCCTCCTCATCAGTTCTTGTCGGCGTGCTGCGGCGCGAGACTCGCGGTTGCTGAGGAATGTGATTGGGTTCCACGTGACAGGTGTACGTATGTGCGGGATGTCAGCAGAAATGCATCTGTCCGCGACCAAGTTGATCTCACTGATCCATTCTGGCCAAAAACCGGAATTGCTGTCCGGATCACGTTCGCATGTTGCCAATCCGGGGAGCGTGAATGCATTTTCCTTCACCTAAGGGCAACTTTGGAGCTTGTTTTTTTTTTCACGCGGGGGAAAAAGCTTTTCATTTTTTTAAAATCTGTGCTCTTTAACTATGAGCTTATGAAACCCATAGCCGTGGTTTTATGTTTCATACCTCAGTGGCGAAAAGCTTTGCCAGGGAACGGCGGCGTCTTCGTGCGCGGGTGGCGGTGACGGTGGAGCCGGCACCATCGTGGCGTTATTTCACTGGAAATAAAACAAAAACCCCGATCAGCCGTAACGTTACGACCGCTGCATGTTCACCATACAATATGATGCAACACGCACGCAATCAGTTCTCCCTTCCGGAGGAGTTTTAAGGTTGAATTTTGATTGAATGTGTTTGAAAGAGGTGAGGACATATTTGAATGATTGTTATTGAGACTGCAGTTGAACTGTACTGGGTTACACTGAGAGGTGTCCCTAATATTTTGGTCATCCCACTCATAATTCTGAGGCTGACCAAAATCTAGCTTAGCGTTAGCCCCCATTGTTTAGGTAGCTCTGTGGGTAACTCAGTTAGCTTAGCATTAGCCTTACTAAGTAAACAGATACACCGTTCAAGGATAACATCACGGCCACTGCATGTTTCCCACAGAATACAATGCAACACGCCTGCAATCAGTTCTCCCTTCAGGAGGAATTTATCTTGAATTTTTTAATTGAATCTATTTAAGAGAAGTTTTTTGTAATGATTGTTATTGGGACTGCAATTTGTGATGCTGTGGAACTGCGCCGGGTTACACTGAGAGGCGTCCCTAATATTTAGGCCACTGTCTAACGCACATGGTGGGGATGACCAAAGTCAAATATGTCAGCGCCTCTCTCGGGTAGACTCACTGGAGGACAGATGATGGCGACCTGTGTTTAATCCAGATGTGAGATTGGCGACACTCTAAAAATCTGCCGCCTGACCCCCATCTGACGGCGGCCGGAGGCAGCGGAGAACATGGCGGGCCAAGGCGGAGCCCACCGAGACCGAATGTTTCAGCCGCCCATTTACAGCCATTCGAAATTAATTTCTCAGGTCGTTGTGCAGCTTGATTCCAAAGCAATTTAACCCAGTTGCATTGCAGTAATAGCCTCCAGCTTTATTTATTTATCTATTCATTTTATCCCGGGCCAGCTCCTGGCGCTATTCGCTGTTTATTTGCACTGCTGGCGGGAGATCCAACCCAATCAGCATCCACTGCTCTCCCGATTTACGGGGTTAGTGACCCATCAAAAATGATCCTGAAACGGTAATATATGTCAGAGTGATTGAAGCCTACACTCTTCCGTAAGTGCGTCAAAAATGACCCATTTCGGAATCGGCGTATTTTTTTTTTTTTTTTTTTTAGTGTCATTTTTGTGAGGGATTTTGTGTTCCGCTCCGGTTGGGAGGTGCTGCAATCCGGCGAGAGCCATTACGACTCCCTCGGGTGTGATTTGGACTCATTGTCT
>CAAKHG010019733.1:1946-42612 GCA_901007715.1 Dactylopterus volitans
ACGTGCATGTGGATATTGTTAACAGTTTTACCCTTGTCGTAACATTAAGCGGGAAACTGCCTGACATGAAAGTAGTTTGCCCGGCGGTCCCGAGTGGAAGACAATATTTCACTCCCACACGTTTAAATAACAGAACGATGTAAACATTACACGTGTTTTCGTTATTTTACCTTGGGAGACTTCATTTAGCTTCAAAAACTGTAGCGCAGACATAAACTCCATCTTGTTTGTTTTGAATGAGCCCGCCCGAAGCTGCTGACATGTACGCATGCGCAGTGGATATGTCTATGTCTTCTTCATTCAATTAAAAGGATGCCTTAAGATTGTATTATTGCCCTCTTCTGGTAGAAAATGGAATCATTCACTTCAATGTTGGGTTGAGGTGATAACCCTAGACTGATATAGTCCTTTGCAAATATGAAAACATCATATAACCGTTAAGTTAACTTTTTAGCAACTTTGTAATGAGCATAGGTATTTACCTTCCAATCACTTTGAAGACGTCTGCCGTATCTATAAATCTGAAAAACAGATCAATAAATGTAACAAAAACACAGTGAGTGGTTATGTAAGTGGTTATCACAATATCTCTAAATATTTATCGTAAACAATCCCATAATGAATATTACTTGAATCTACAATGTTCCATATTGTCTAGGATGAACAGCCAAATAAACCTCAGGCTTTTTCCTTGGCAACTATACAGCTGTGGAACATGTGTTTGGATGTTTTGAACTATGAGCCAAATTATTATTAAAGTATAATGTGCTGCATTATATGTCTATATATTTCTTTTGCTGTTTCAATTGTTCTGTTTTCCTGATTAACATACAGTGGGGACAGAAATGTATCTATGCATATTCAGATTTAGATTCCGAGCAAAGCGAGGTCTGGCTAGAGCCATTTTATGAAACTATCTCTGTAAGTTATGCAGAATTTTAAGGCCAAAAAAATGAGTAATGCACCAATGCTCAGGTGCTGTAATTTGAGAGATGGAGAATTGCTTGAATCAATCTGCGCCTCTGACACGTTTAATAATACAGTTATATGCTGTATGCAAAACTGTGTTTTATTTGTAAATTCCTCAATAGATTCCTCGGTTCTTTTAATATATTAATAACTATATGTTCCTGTGTGTATTAAACGCGTTGAGTTATATAAGTCTGCACAAGTCCAAGCAAATTCTGAAATAAAGGGTAATCAGGTTAAACAATAAATACATAAATAAATAATCAAATATGCCTTGGTGACGTTATTAACCCAGATATGCATAAACATTTTTATGAGAACGTATTCGCGGGAAATATCAGATCAGGTTGGGCACACGTGGCCAGTCAGAGGGGAGCTGTGAGGTTAATTTTTTTCCAAGACTTCACTCAGATGCTTTTGTAAATGTAAAAAACGTTTGAATTCATTTATAAACGATAATAAACTTATTATTCCAACGTCGATGTTCTCAAATTCCTCTAAAGTAGGAAAAAGTGGACGCCCGCACATCAAACGTCACCCCTATTGCATGAGCAGTGGTTTCGTCCTCACTGGCGCGAAAGGGAACGATGGCTCCGCCCATGACCGAACTCCGAGTTACGTGAAGCAAGGTGAACGGACGTAGAAAATTGGCGGAAGTACAATCCATGCACCTTCCAAATAAGACGAATTCCTGAATTTTAAACGCGATTGTTGTCCGGAGAGTGCCGATGGGAGTTTTAATATGAAAGGCCCAACCCGGATGTGAGCTTGATTTTCACAGCTGCTTACAGTAGTCCAGCGCAGTGCTTGTTCAGTCCATTGGCGACTAATTCAAACCAGTCTGGGGCACACTGCACAACTTTTACCGAGAGATATCTTGAAGAAAAAAATATTTTTGGGACTAAAAACATCGTGATATCTCTTCATCATCGGTGCTGCCGCGTGCTTAGACTAACGACAGTGGAAAAATAGCTAGCCTGGTAGCTTGTTCCGCAGTTCTGTGCTTGTGTAACCGCGGCGAGTCGCCTCTTTAAGTAAAAGAGAAAAGCTGTAGCACGTCGCCTGCTTATTTCCTGACAACAATGAGCTGGTAAGTTTGACAATTCACTGTTTTCTCCAAATTTAGCTGATAATGCATAAAGGCGGGCGTGAATAAAGTAAGCTATTGTTAGTAAAGTAATGAGAGCAGTGCCATTATTACATGTAATACTCCCGTGCACGGTGCTGGTGGGCGGCAGGGGTCGAATGTGGTTATAATTTAGATAAATGTGTCTTGTTATTCGCAGTTTGTTTGTTTTTTTTGCAACAGTACCCGCCACGTGTCTGTTTTTTTTTCTTATTGTGTGTTAATGCAGCACGCCTTCTACTTAGTTTATGTTTTAAAAAACCGTCGGTAAAGATTTATTTACTGTAAAAAAAGAAAAAAAAAAGTTGGTCCTGTAAACCTAGCAAATTGCAACAAAATAACAATGGTGATTTCCTAAATGAACCCACACCCCCAACCTTCCCTCCCTCCCTCCGCCTGACAGCGTGAAAGAGCAAACCAGGAGTGCCTCCCCTCACTGCCCCAAACCGGATGAGTCTGAGGAGCCGCTGGGCACAGCCATGGAGACGGGCGCCGCAGATGGTCAGTCACAACCCCGAGAGATAGTTGGCCACCTTTCTTTATCATCATTATCGCATACAATGAGGAGAATGTTGAATTATTGAAGTCTTGTCAGCTCCACAAGGGAGTGAAGCCACCTCCTTTACTTGGAAACAACATAGACCGGCGATAATGTTGACATTTTCATCGTGGATGCCATTTGTCTCTGTTTTTATGTGAAGGTGCCGGCGTGAAATCTGAGGCTGCGGCGTCGCCTGAAGTGGTAATCACGAAGGAGATGGAGGAGGAAGAGCAGCAGCTGATGGCGGAAGGGGAGAAGAAAGAGAAGGAGATGATGGACAAGGTTTGTTTAGTTTCTTGACAATGTCATTCAATGTCAAACAGACTGTTTAAAAGAGCCAGATGGGTCTGGAAAGTACTTTAAGTCTGTAGCCAGTAGGGGGCAACATCTTTGGCAGTTAAAAGAGGTAAGACCGTATAGAAGAAAACAAGAAAAGTAGTCTGTTACTTCATTTATTACACGAGTAAACAGTTTCCACCTGACTTTATGGTTCCAGTCGCTAATTCCAAGTCTCAACTACAATTTGACGTTCATGTAGGCGCACATAGAGTCAAATTGGCGAGAAAGCGGCGTGTGCCTGAGCAGTCGTCTCGGCACAATCATTAATGTGTGATTATTTTACAATTCTGACCACAAAGGCCCGGGAGTCCTGGGAGAGAGACTCTCATGACATGCGCTTCAAGAGACTGCAGCATTTACTGCAGAAGAGCAACATCTACTCTAAATTCCTACTGACAAAAATGGAGCAACAGCAGAATGAGGTAAGGCGTCATTTGACAGCGGCGTAGTTGTCAGCGCGACGCCGAAACACCGCTGACCTCATGTTCAATTTCACCATTTCAGGAGAACCGCAAGAAGGAAAAACTAGAGAAGAAGAAGGTGAGGGCATATTCGCTGCCAGCAAATCTTTTTCTTGGCCTTAAAATGTTTTTATAACCTTATTCATCAAACTGTTTGTGTTTTTAAATGCAGAATACAAACGGTGCAGAGCCTGAAAAAGGTGAGTTAAGCGATATGAAGCAAATTATTGGTCTTCTATCCAAAAAAAAACCCCCCAAATCTAAAGGTTGTTTCAATAAGAAGTCAGTCCAGATGTGATGGCGCCTGAACCGTTTGCGTGTTTTTACTTAACCAGATAAAAGGAAGAGGAGGAGGGATGACGACTACAAAATCGCAGATGTCATGTCTAAAGAAGTGAGATCCTGTTCCACTCATCCATTCGATGCATGATTTGATGTTCTGTGCTGCTCACATGGGCTCTGCTTGACTTATTTTTATCCTCCAGGAAATCATGTCGAGGGCAAAGAAAGCAAAAGTGGAGGAAACGGTAATGGTTCATTTTTATTTCTTTAGTCTTTTCTCCAGGTTCTGTGTAGACAAGATGGGAATTGATGTTGATCAATAAAGGGCAAACTGGGGAGCTGTGCACCTCGACAGTCATTTAATGGCAACATTTTTCAAAAACCATCATGTTGTGAACCACAAGTGAACTCGATAGGTCCGAATTTTCCCCGTTCGGGCTCAGTGGTGACAGATTAGATTGTGCTGGTCAGGAGCAAAGGTCAAGGTGATTGTGACACCACACAGCTTGTATTTGGGCATAAGTCTTACACAGATGATCAAAACGTTTTCAAAGGCTCAAACGATGAAGTAATGGCATTTTCTAGTCTTAGTATATTTAATACAATTCATTCAAAGGCCTCACGACAAATATGAACAGACATGGATATTAACTGCTACTTGACTGGCTGGTTGAGGCGGCTCTTAAGTAATCTAGTCATTGTTGTTAGTTGTCTAACGGTCTGTTTTAAGCACTCGATTTCTTTTAAAACATAGGAAAAGATCATGAGCACATTTGCAAGAAATTAGCGGAACATTTGAACCAAGTTTGCCAGAAGTTGCAAGACGGTGACCAGGAATCAGACATGTCGGTCAATTGGGCGCAGGAGAATTTTTACAAACTATCTTAATTATTAGATAGATTTTTAGAGTACAAAAGCTTCTGAAAAAAACTCTTTATTTGGCTGAGGACCCCGAACCCCACTTTGAAAATCACTTTGACGAGTAAATATAGTACTGTTAGGGCAATACAGGAACAAATGAGGTTAAATTTCAAACCTTTGGTATTAGGAGGTGGCGCCAGCCCAGAAGAAACTAGAGGCCGAGGATATCGAGAACATGAGCGATTCCAACCAAGACATCAAGAACCGTCTGTCGGAGACGGTGCGTGAGAACGCCAAGCATCTGCTGCACCCCCACCGGAAGGTGAACGGTCAGCCGGTTCCTGTCCAGCAGCCACAGCTCTTCACGGGAGGCGTCATGAGGTTGTACCAGATAGAGGGCATCGAGTGGCTGAGGGTGAGTACTTTAGCGCAGTTCAGAGTCACGGGTTCTCCTCCACCTAACTAGAAGATGAAAATGAATTTGAAATGAAATTTAAACATTCCTGAGCAGCCGCAGTGGCCGTACTGCAGGTCACCCAGTGGATGGGCATGTTTTGTGTGTGTGTTCGTGTGTGTGCGTTGAGTACCTTTAATGTCCCTCAATTACTTTATTAGCAGCGGAAGCATCACTATGTTTATCTCAAATTATTGAAAAAGTTAGCATTGTCAAAATACATCCACTTTTGGGAATATCTAAATCATAAGTTAATAAACAATCACACAACACTTTCCTTTTTGACAAAGCTCCTACTTATGGCCAGATCAGGCTTGTCTTGAACCACCCAAGAGTTATGCCTGTATGGGTCCTCGAGTGCTGTGGGACTGCCCATGATGCACTGAGCTCCGCGTCCATCTTGGTGGCCATAAACTCATGTGGCTAACTCTGCAATGTCTGCATTCCCTCTTTCTGTCAGATGTTATGGGAGAATGGAATCAATGGCATCCTTGCCGATGAAATGGGATTGGGAAAGACTATCCAGTGCATCGCGCACATCGCCATGATGATTGAGAAGAAGGTCATGGGCCCCTTCCTGGTGGTGGCTCCTCTGTCAACTCTGCCCAACTGGATCAATGAGTTCAGGCGCTTCACCCCGGAGGTAAGACGACACGATACAGAGACGCTGGACCACAAAAGCGAGGGTTCGAATTGGATATCGGGAGTTTCAGCGCCTTACACTCAATGGTTTATGTTCTCAAAGTAACACTTTGGCCTAATTATGTAGTTGATTTTCTCCAAAAGTACTTTTCAGTAAAATGTGGAAAGTGTGTTGGGTGCAAATAGCGGCAGTGTGTAAAATAAGATTCAGTCTGCTGCCTCAAGTGATTGCTTTTCAACTACCACAGTTCTTTAACAAGTGGTGCAACCTGATTGGGAATGTTCACAGATCAGCCAAATCTGACTGTATTTCACATGTAGGTGGTGCAATATAGGTGTGAAGTGCATAAGAGTCGGTGGTTCGTCTGACTTGCTTTAAGTATTGCTGTAGGTGTGTTCTTTTTTCCATAATGCAAATATTTGTCTAGACAGGCCCCCTATTATTAGTATTAATTGATCTGACATCGGTTTGGTAATTTGTACTGATGTATGGGCTGTTAATGAATTCAAAGAACATATGAAATACAAAAGCAGACGCAAAACTCACCCGTGACAACTGAGGCCTTTTAGACACGGTTTCAACAAGTTTCATGTTAGATTTTACGGGATTTATTTAAATGCATATTGACTGCCAGTTCAGTTTGTATAACTGTTCAATGGCTGACCAAGCTGTGCAAGAGTTCAACCCCACACTGTATAAAGCTTGAATGACATTTGGTTGAAAGTTTCTGTAGTCGTACTATTTTGTCTCTTAATGGCCCCAACGTCTAAAGTGAGAAGTTGCAGTTATCAGATTTGAACCTTGATATTTAAAAATGCAGTTCGACCCTTATAATTGCCTGCGGTGTGTTTGTTCTAGGTATCTGTGCTGCTTTATCATGGCCCCCAGTCGGAGAGGGCCAAGCTGCTGAAGCAGATGCGCCGACACCAGGGGCCCCTCAACATGTGTCCTGTGGTGGTCACCTCCTTTGAAATCGCCATGATTGACAGGAAGTTCCTTCAGGTAGAATCGCCGCTCTTCCTTTATCAAACTGAGTGAAGAGTTAGCATACAAAGACACATCTGAAAGGGTCAGTACAGCCATAAACACAACAAGACTTAATTGTGAAATTACACCTGACAAGGAAACCTCATAAAACACTTAATCATCCTGTTTTGTGCAGAAGAGTCGGAGTTTGACTGATCATCTGGCCGCAGCCACTCAAGAATAAACTCTGGTTTCATGAGTATCAGAAGGCAGCTCATGCCTGTTTTTCTTTTCCAGCGCTTCCAGTGGAAGTACCTGATCGTGGACGAAGGCCACAGGATCAAAAATCTCAACTGCCGGCTGGTGCGGGAGCTGAAGATGCTGCCCACCGACAACAAGCTGCTGCTGACGGGCACGCCGCTGCAGAACAACCTGGCTGAGCTCTGGTCCCTCCTCAACTTCCTGCTGCCCGAAGTGTTTGATGACCTCAAGAGGTACGGAGCCTTTCGCTTGCTGTGTTTGCTGATCGCTGATCAGCCCTGGCCTCGCTCATATCACAGCTCCGGCACTCCTGTTATTCATTTCCTCTCAGTCTAGGTCATTAAACCCTTGGTAACCATTCACAGTAAGGTTGCTAATAAAATTGTCAAGGTCATGTTCGGTTGTGCCCAAAGGCAGTTTTGGCCTGACTGATAACTGCCTGTAAATGTAGAGCATTAACTGCATACAGTGATATTGGACGACATCAGCGTATGACACGGCGTATGACACAAATGCAGTTCAGTCATGGTATGAGATGCTATTAAAGTACTGTCGTCAAATAGCAAATTGACAGCTTTTTAACACTTTCGCCGTGATAGTTGTTTGTGAAGTACCACCTGAACCGGCGCTCCGGGGAGACAAAAAAACACCAAATTGCCACAATAAAATGAACCCGCTAATCAGAATGCTGCATGAAATGAGACAATGTGTCTGCACACATTTTGAGTGTGTGCAGACACATTGACGGTAGAAGCAGGGATGAAAGTTGCTTGTATAACCTCTTATTGTTGTTTGCTGTGCAGCTTTGAGTCGTGGTTTGACATCAACACCCTTGGCGAGGGGGAGAATGTGGTGGCTGCTGAGCGTGAGCAGAACATCCTGAGCATGTTGCACCAGGTCAGTCCTCCAAAACACCGCCATGGCACTGTCACAGTGATGTGCTGTTATGCGTTGAGGTGTCATGAAGTTTTTCACATTAGGTCATTTAACCAAGCTGTTCCTCTCATTTCAATCCCAGTTAATCTATGTGCATGTTTCCTCGTTAAGATTCTGACGCCGTTTTTGCTGAGGAGGCTCAAGACGGATGTGACGCTGGAGGTTCCTCCAAAGAAGGAGATCATTGTTTACGCTCCTTTGACCGCCAAACAGGAAGCTTTCTACTCCGCTGTGGCGAACAAGACCATTGCCAAGTTGCTGGGCCAGGAAAAGGTAACGCCACAGAGCATTCACTGTCATGGCCTCATCTATGAACTGTGGATTAGACCCTGTTTTCTCATCACACTTTATGCAGTGAATAAATATATTAACCTTCACAAGTTATGTGAACAATGTACTGTTCTTAGCTGAAGGCAGATCCGGCAGAGTGACCCTGCCGTCACTGTGCATTCTCACCTGAAACTGCTGACACAGACAAGCAGGAAAACATTGGAGCTGTATAAGACCATAGAAGCAATTTAAGGGCAGAGTCATTTACTTTTGTTCCTGAAGTGTTGATTCAATGCAGAAGCTAAATGGCGGTATCGCTTTCAGCTGCCAAAAGACCATGGCCGTTTTGGTTCAGTTGAAACACAACGATAATAACAGCAGCTGCCTGATCATAGTGGACTTATTTCCCCAACTGGTCTGAAAGAATGCATGTCAAAACCTCAAAATGTAGCAGTACTTTCTCATTGGTTTTTAAAACATGACAATCATGCCAAGGTATTAAACGCTGCACTGACCTGCTTTCAGACGGAGACTCCTGTGGCGCTGACATCGAGCGGCAGGCCAAAGCGCCGTAACAGAAAGGTGGTGGACTACAGTGACGAGCAGGAAGACGGACCTAAAGACCTGGAGAAATACCTGGAGAGGGTCCGCAATGAGCAAGAGCACAGGTCAGAATCAGCATATGAAGTTGTGACCCCTACATCGGTCCCACCACTCTGACACTTTTATTTCTTTACCTCACATCTATGGTTTTCCCATCATAGTTCCCAGTAAATGTGCCAGCTCCCTCTTTATCTCTGATGTCACTTACTTTGTCGTGATCTCTGCTGCTGATGAATACTATGTTGAAAAGTTCTGGCTGTGTCTAACTTGAACTGGCTCTTACGTCCTCGACTTTAAGCTCTTCACCTGTGCTGGACGTCCAGAGCCCACTGGATGCTCAGATCAACCTGAAGCTGCAGAACATTCTCATGCTACTCAAGAGATGCTGTAACCACCCCTACCTGGTCGAGTACCCCCTCGACCCCGCCACGCAGGAGTTCAAGGTAAGGGCCCCCGTAACTTCACCGGCATTCTTGTTTTGTTTTGGGACTCAACTGATACTTGGAAAAGCAAAATGGTGCAAAATGGTTTGATTGAAGGTCCAGTTAAAATGGACCCAAGTTCATTGTTTGTTTGTGGTAGGAACATGATTGGACCTCAGTCTAACCCGCCTGGAGGTACCGTCACAGTAGTTTGGATTACACCAGCCCCTGTAGCTGGTCGAGCTGTAAACTATGACATATTTTTGGCAGATGATTATGTCACAGTTCAGGGAGCATCATTGAGTGTCGTCTTGACATAACTCTTCACGTTTTAACTGTAAAACATGAAAAATGTAATATGCGATGGCAAGAACCAAGATGAGCGAGAACAATTCGTCTGTTCTCCTGGTGCATCACAAATGTTGGTTGGCTTGTGAATCCCCCTTGAGTTAAACCCTCGCTCGCTCAACAATGTAACAAATTGGTCTTTAAGTTGCTTGAAGAAAACAAGGCTCATGTTCCCTTCACATGCTGGACCTCATCTGCTCTCCCACCAGATTGACGAGCAGCTGGTGCAAACCTCTGGAAAGTTTCTGATCCTGGACAGACTGCTGCCTGAACTCAAGAGAAGGGGACACAAGGTAAAGCAGGGATTCTCAAAGTGCGCCGTAGATAACTAAATTACCAGTAAAACCAAAAAAAAGTGTTGAGCAGACAGCTGGCAAAAAAAAAGCATCTGAATACACCTGTGTCCGTCTTGTTCGAAGGGTCCTCGTTAAGAGTCCTTTACCTTTTGAAGTAAAACACACACCGCTGGCACCGCTACCCAAATATGCAACCATGTTACACCACATCAGAGAAACTACAAGATTAAAAAAGTCCTTCAAAGTAATGTAACAAATTTTGGTTTAGTCAAAGTATCTACATTTTACACCTTTTGCTCTCAGAGATGAGAAGTATATTACTCACTTTAGGTGAGTGAAAAAAAGCATTAAATCTAGAGAAATCTGATAGCTGATAGGTCAATGTTAATAGCAAAGTTGTCTTTGAAGAGGACAAGTATTTGGGCACATGTTGGATTTAATTATACTGAGGCAATTTAAATTTTCATAATCTGAGCACAGGATTTCATTTTGTGCGCATGACTTCGACTCGAGTCACAAACCTGATGACCTTACACTCACACAACATCAAGAAAGACTTGCCACTTGACTCCAACCTGAGCACCAATAACTCATGACCTCACACAGGCTTGAGCTTTTTTCACTTAGTTTTTAGATAAGCAACAATTCCTCATAACTGATTTAATGTGATATAAGGCAAAGTCTTTTCTTTTGCTTTGCAAAATGATCGTTAGCAATTTGTGTTATGAATCTCTCAAACAAGATGGAAACTTGCAAAACTCACTTGGTCAGTGTCATACAGCACTAAAGAAGAAATGATTCAATATGGGGAACTGGATGATTTTAATATTATTTTTTGGGCAATGTACCATTCATAAAAGACTGTAAGTTGGTTTGAGCCTGTAATGAACTTATGACCTGAGCTTTTTGAATTGACCCACTTAATATGCACTGCTAATTTTAGAAATAACAGTATCTTTCTCAATAATTGCTTGCATTGCAACTTTACCACCGGAAAATACTTGATACTGATATTCAAAGTCAAAAGCAGCCTTTTAAAATCATCAGAATTTCTTTAATCTTAAAAATACACAAACCATTCTGATTCTGATTTATAGGAGACATCATACGGCTAATTGAAAGTTCTTCATTCCACTAATTACAATAGCTTGTGAAATGTTGTTTACAAAGACAAGAAAACGATTCACTGTTGTTGAACAGTCTTAAACGTGTTGTTGCGTTGTTGTGCTCCAGGTACTGATCTTCAGTCAGATGACGTCCATCTTGGACATTTTGATGGATTACTGCTATCTGCGCGGCTTCCAGTACAGCAGACTGGACGGCAGCATGTCCTACACTGACAGAGACAAGAACGTGAGTTAAAAATGGCCTGGTAGTGGTGATGACGATGATGAAGGTGTAAATGAAATGCATTATGAGTGAGTAAATATTCAAGAGGTCCCAAGATTCAGCAAGAAAAACTACTGCAGTCTCAGTCATATCTTCATTTATCGATGGCACCACCAAAAATTGATATGAAGACGGCAAGCGTCACTGCTCCTGCATGACTGGCTTCCTCCCCTCCTCCAGATGACCAACTTTTCCAAAGATCCAGAGGTCTTCCTGTTCCTGCTGAGCACCAGAGCAGGAGGGCTGGGGATCAACCTGACAGCCGCTGACACCGTCATCATCTTTGACAGTGACTGGGTAGGTGCTGATCAACAGGAGTGATGCTATGCTCACATAAAGCATGAATCTTTTCTTTTTTGGCCTCTGTTAATGGAGTCTGGGATCAGACTAGAGAATCTAACCACCGGTGTCCAACACAGGTGTAAGGTTTAGCGTTCACGATCCTAGCTGAGTGTGTGGACCACAGACTATAAGTTATCTGGAGAGTACACCTCCTCTTCCAACTCCTGCTGTACCAAAATGAAGCCAAAACATACTGATCTGCCATCTTACATTACCGACATCATTCGGGATCCGCACGGTCGCGATTAGGAAATGGAGCCATGATGTCACGGTGCCGCAATCAGGAGTGATCAGTTCACTGCCGATGATTTGAAAGAGATAATCAATGAAAGTTAGTGTTACGTGTCCTCTCAACTTGAGCACAATTTCTTGACAGAAGTCCATAAATGCCATGGCGGGTTCTGGAATCAGCTCTTAATCATCAGGGTGTTTTTATGGCATCAAGTAAAACATGTAAGAAAAACCACTTGAGCAGACATCAGTGTGATTAAAAACTACCTTAAATGAAAGACATCATCTTTGGAAAAAATTTAATGTGACGGGTATAATGTATTTATGTATTTAGGCTTTTTTACATTTTCACATTTTTACATTTTTGTTTTTTAGTTACACCCGCTAACACTACTGCAGTCAGCCTCCAGGGGATGACCAAGATCTTTGGGCTTTACTTTTAAGGAGTTGTCATGGTTTACATACTTATTTATGGCGTTAACAAAGTGAAAGGCGCTGATGTCAACCGATGCTGTTGAGAATGTTTTTTTTTTTTTTAAGGACTTGAAAAATAAAAATTGACGAGATGATAAGTAAGTGTGATGAAAAGTTTTGTATCAGTGTTACTGAATGTCCTCCCAGATAGGAACACAAATGTCACACAAATTGTACCATGAGGCAACAGCGGATCAACATTGTTCTAGCAGAGCCAAAGATAGTGAACTCTCCAATATATAGTATGTGGTCGGTGTCTAATGATGCCTCCTTCCCCTGTTAGAACCCCCAGGCAGACCTGCAGGCTCAAGACCGCTGTCACCGAATTGGCCAAACCAAACCAGTGGTTGTGTACCGGCTGGTCACAGCCAACACCATTGACCAGAAGATCCTGGAAAGAGCCTCAGCCAAAAGGAAGCTGGAGCAGATGGTCATCCACAAGAGTGAGTGTCACCTGAACATGGAATTGGATATGTAAAAGTGTAGGTGGTTTGAGGAGTGTTTAAACCTCTTCCAGCACTGCAACAGACCAGCCAATCATTCTTTTTTTGGTTCTTACTGTGATTGTGGTGAATTTGTGGAACAACTGCTTCCCAGATATTTGATTATTATTCTTCGGTTTCTGTTGACCACAGATAAGTTCAAAGGTGGGAAGGCAGAGCTGAAAGAAACCAAGAGCTGCATTGATCTGGATGAGCTGATGGAGCTGCTCAAGTCCAGAGGCACCGAGAAGTAAGACGCTGTCTTTTACTCCCACTAGTTTGGATCTGAAAGATAAACAACAACTGAAGAGGCTGTTAGTGACAGGTGGGCCACTGACAGCAAGATGTGATGCTTGTCCTTCCCAGGGAGGTGAAAGCGTCAAGAGGGAAGGTGATCAGCGACAAGGACCTGGAGATCCTGCTGGATCGCAGTGACTTGCTGGGTGAGCAGACCAAAGTCAGCCTGCTGAATGAAAGCAGGCCCAGTACCTTCTTCCACTTATTTAGGCTCCCTCATAAGAATGTGAGATGAGCTACGACTACAAATTAAGAATTTTTTTTGGGCGGGGTCTGATTTGTCATGATTTGTGCCATCACCTCAACACAAGCTTCCTTCCTCTCATCTGTATGAGGCTAGATCGTAGCTGCAGTTTGTTCTGTCGAGTTCTGACGAAGTATTCCCGCGTTTCAGACAAACAAAAGGGGAGTACGAGGAAGGAGAAAGTGGGAGTCTTCAGAGTGATCGACGCCAAAGAGTCACCGGAGATCCTGTCCTAAGAAGACATGAAGCATTGATCATACTCGCAACATTCCATCCATCAGTCAACAGCTGATGGAACTTAAAAAAAACACACTGTAAAAAAATATACTGAAACTGCTGTCTGTTGACTTAAGTGTATTTGTTTCTCTCACTTTCTTAACTGTTGGTTTATACTCTTTGTGTTGTAGTATTGAACCTTGTTAATGGTGTGCGACCACCATATCCACCCTCCCTTATTTTGTTTTGGGGTTTTTTTTTTTGTTGTTGTTGGATCTGAGGAACCAATCGGGTTTGAATGTTTGAATGCTTGACAAGATAATTTGGATAGTTTGATGCCAAAACAAAATCAGTCAGACCAGCTTCTGTATCCGCGAAGAGGACGTGAGAGTTTACCAGTGAAACGCACCTTGATGGCTTGTGAAATACAGGTGTAACATCAGTGTCCTGAGATACTTCCAGACCTTCATTTTAATCCGTAGTGGAGGATTAAGGTTTCCTCAGACTGTTTATCTGCAGACTTGTGACCTAGCAAGTTAGTCCTTTTTGAAAACCACTAATGTTCTGCTCAGATAAGGTTGCAATCAAAGCACTTTTCGTGCAAATGGCACACACGTTGTCTTCCATGTTTTTATATATATGATTAAACTAAAAATTAAAAAGTTTTTGCCCCGTGTCTTGTTTTGTTTTTTAACGTGTGGTCACTATTTCTGTGACCTCACTTGAAAGAATGTTGCCACCTGCTGATGCAACAGCACATCACAGGAGACTATTGTCACCTTTCAGCAACTAGGTGTTTTAAGAGGAAACGTGATAAATGAAAAAAAATTTAATGGAATATAAAGCTACATTATAAGGAGAATAGAAAATAGCTTTATGGCGCAATTGAAAGTATAAGTGATGGATTCAGTAAGTATAATTTTGCGGGTCATCAGATCTTCGATTCCCAGAATGATTCAGACATGTGGAGCATAAACTGTAAATGCTGCACTTCCATGTTTTTGATCTGGGAACAGAAACCAAACCAGCTCTGGATGGTTCAAGAAGATGAGAAGTGTCGCATTTAGAGGAAGTGATCCACAATAAGCAAAAATGTGTCGATGTTGGCATGTTTTGCATATCAGTCTGGTTTTGCGGTTATGAATTAAAGGAAGTGAAATACAATGAGATAATTGTGGGATCACGGCACATTTGTGGATTATTCCGTGTAAAAGTATTTGAAGTCCAACAAAAACGACAACGGCAGCGATTCAACCTATCGGTCAACTGCAGTGCGTGAATGTGTTTCAAAACGACTGCTGTCACCATGACGATGGGCTTTTGTTCAATCTACACAAACTGATCATTTTGTTGGATGAGTGGTGAACTGTCTTCAAGAACCAAACTGATGTCCGGTTGCCTGATCCATTAGGATTGCCATGACATAGAGAATCTACAAACCCGTGAATCTCTCACAGTTTAATTGTGACCTTTGACCTCCAAATCAAGCGGCATTTGCCTGTGTGACGCTCATGTTTCCTTATTCATCCAAATCACGAGGGGCGGATGATCCTTTTACCGGTTATTCTACTTTAATGACCTGGTGGTTCATCTTCTGTGTAGTACCATATCTTAAAGCTGTACTTGTGTGTGTACAGATGTGTGTTTTACTCGAAAGTCTACTTCATACTTGTATTGATCATAGACTGTATATGACTATAGCATGTATAGAACCATAGACTATATATTCATAGATTATATGACCATAGACTCTATACATTCATAAACTGTATATAATACGACTGCAACGACAGCAGACTATGTAAATATAGATTGAAAATAATTTGGAAGACGCGCCTTCGGTTTCTTCTGTTGTACAAAAATGAAGCCAAAAATATTCCAGATACAGACGCTGCCATCTTGCACTGGTGATGTCATCCAGGGCCAGAGTGTGGAAAAGGAGCCATATTATCGAGGTCATATCCAACACATGATTTAATTTTATGAAAGGTTACTGTTCCATGTCTTCTCATGTTTCTTCTGTAACATTACGTACTGTAATTGCCTCTGTGACTTCAGGCTTTGTGCTCAGAGCTGCTATCAGACATGAGGTGACCCCCACACCCCCACCCCCGTTATCATAAACTAGCAAAATTATCACTTGAACAAACATCTTTGTGGAAAAACCCCCCCCCAAAAAAACCATGAGGAGTACTTGAGTCTAGTACATACATATAAGTCGATGACATTCACAAATAAAGAAATTGAATAAAAGTGTGTTTTGCTTCCCTGACCCGGGATCAGCTTCTTCAAACAGCTCATCTTTTGAATGCACACCAGCGCCACGGTTCCAGTCACGATGCCGCCCTGTCTCACTCACCCCTGACGCGAGTGAGACAGGGTGTGGTCGGCCCGCTCCGTCACCTGCTCAGGTGTATTCATGCACCGTCCAACCCTCCCCCGGAAAACCGAACGGACAAACACTCCGACTATTTGCGCAGCTGCTAAGTTGTGGATTTTTTTTTCAGAAGGGATTTGCACACATTGTGGAATTTAAATGAAACCTTTTGACGGCAGATATAGACTCTTCCTTTTTGCAATAGATATTTCCCAAGGTTTCCAAAAGATTTTTTTTTTTTTGTAAATAACTACAAGGGGCTTCTTCTGTCGTACATCGCCGGTTCAGGCAAAGAGCCCAGCGGCTGCTTCAACTACCACCCTGACCGCTACACTACATCCAAACAATGGAGCGTCTGAAGTTGGTTCTGCAGTATTTCCAGTCCAACTCCGAGTCCATATCCAACGGGATCTGCATCATCCTCGCCTTGGTCAGCGTCAAGCTCTACACCAGCTTCGACTTCAACTGCCCTTGCCTTCCTCAGTACAACAAGCTGTACTCTCTGGGCGTGATGGTCGTCCCGCCCATCATCCTCTTCTTCCTGGGGGTCCTGGTCAACCGACATACAGGCGTCATGATGGACGAGTGGATGAGACCTGTTGGGGAAAGATCCAAAAATCCTGCGGTGGTGAAGTGAGTCCAACGTTTCCCCGCCCGCCCCCCTTTTCAAAAACAGCTCTTCTTGACTTTACCAACACACAAATGCACACCAAAAACCTCCACTTGAAAGCTGGTCAGCAGACCTTAAAGTTAAGTGAGCGGACATGAAGGTTAACGTTGCTGAAGTGAAAACATCTCCAACTGAGAGCACCTTAGAAAGAGAAGCTTCTTTGCTTTCTTTATGGGAGAGAAAGAAGGTGTCATTTGCTGTACAAAATCACCGTTCAAGGTTAGCGAGGCGATGGAGCCACTTCCTGGTTAACAGCAGCCAAATGCGGTAAAGTCACGTTGAGGTTTCCAGGTTTGTTACATGACCTGACTTCATCTACTCTTTATTAATCTGCTTTATCTACATCGTTCTAGAGACATGGAACAATATAGCTCCATCCATACTGAGTCAGTAAATCAAATACTTAGGATATTCCACATACATGTTTTAATAGCATGCAGCCAGTCTAGGTGTTTCCCATATACTACCAGTCTTTATGCTAAGCTAGGCACAATGTAACTCCACATAAAGTATTATCCATCCTCTCGGTTGTAAAGAAATTGAATATTCTGATTATTAGGCTCTGTAGATATATATATTTGTTTAATTTCTATCGCTCATTATGTTGTCCTGCACAATGCAAATGTGCACTGACGGTTGAGTTTGGCAGATCGCACAGACACAGGATTAGCCTTTGGCCTCCTCTCTGCTGCCTGCTATCACTCCGCCGAGGCCCTCCGATTAGATCCTCGAAGCAGCAGCGGAGGGAGCCCAGCGGTTAGCCTGTCTTGCTCTCCACGTCGTGAGCCTGGCCAAGGTATTGACACATCGCCGTAGAGTTACTGCTCGAGAGTCATTCCCCGCGGGTTTGTCGCCCTGCCTCTTCGGCAGCGGAGGTAATGAGCCGGAATCTCCTCGTGGAACTGCAAAGTGGACATGTCTGTAGACAGAGCAGGTTATCGAGCACTAATTATGAAAATGACTGGATTATCCACAGCTGAAGTCACTCCGTTCTCACCCTTCCGCATTTGCAGCCAATCGGAACTCTCTCTCTCTCTATGCAAAGAGATCTGTGTAATAGATTTAAGGGGATGTGCAGACAATATGAGTGACAGTATTCTGAATGATAATTGGATGTTTTGGAGAACGTATGTGTCCGATGACAAGAACCAGTCGCCTCTCCTGTGTAGGTACCTGTTTTCAGCCATGCTCCAGCGGGCCCTGCTGGCGCCGATGGTCTGGATCCTGGTCACGCTGCTGGACGGGAAGATCTTCATCTGCGCCTTCAGCATGAGTGTGGACCCTGCACTCTTCTCAGGTATCTCCAAACACATGGGATATTCCACATACACGTTCAACCAGTGTTTTTACTCATGGATGTATGTGACTGCTCTTTCGGATGTGCGCTGGCGTCTCTGCTCAGGTTTGCCCAACAATACTGGAATGGATGTGATCAAAATCATGGCCAAAGTGCCCTGCAAGGAGGACGTGATCTTCAGGAACGGCTCTTTTCGCAAAGCAGTCTCTCGTTATGTTCGCTGCTACTCACAAGTAAGCTGCCCGTGCGCACACACCCCTTAGTCAGTGGCGAACAAAGGCTAAACATAACGTATCCTTGATCTTTCTGTACCACCATCCTTGTTTTTCCTGTTTCTCTGGCCATCATGAAAACATGGGGCAATTCAAATGGCTCCCTGTGGACCTCCACCAAGGTCCAAGTAACATTTCCTGAGGAAAACAGCCAGGTCCACTTTTCCTTCACCCGTGCTCCTCAGTGTTTGGATTGTTAATTGGAATCCTGATGACCTTCGCAAGTGTAAAAAAAAATGGCCGTTTAATGAATGGGCGCCATCATTTAACCGTTTTTCTTTGTCCTGTGCTCCACTTCTTTGATTTGTCCTGCTAGATTCCAACAATCCTTCTAACAAATCCAAACATGGCGTTCCGGGAAAGATGCACATGCATATTTCTGCACTGTTACTATTTGAGGCAAAGGATCACTTCATGACCCATGTGTGTGTGGAACAGCCACAAAATAAAACTTCCCTTTCCCTTGGCAACATACAAGACTTCACCAAACAGCTGTTTCATTTACTACAAAAGTGATGTCATCCCCACTGACATAGCACACAGCAGCGGACTGAGAGCTGACCAATCACAGCCTTTTGGGATGAGGATGTGTATTTTACTGGTCTCGTCTTCTTTCGGGTCCGGGTCTCAGGGGCAGCAGTGGCCTGCTGTCCGATCCGCATTGCACCAGACCAGTATGGTTCCTCCTGCAGGTTCTGGGCCTGCTGGAGGCAGCAAGCAAAATGACTACACCCAAGGAGTTTTATTCCAGTGCTACAAGGGATTGCGAGGGACGTGTCTTCGTTCCACTGTTTGCCCTCAGCCTCGAATAAAACATCTTTATTTCAGTCATGTCACAGTTTTATCGCAGTCTCATTATGACCAGCATATGCGATGGTCCAGTCTACAACCAGTACGGCCAACTCATCCTAAGAGATCCAAGTGAGATTCACCAAGCAATCGTGTGTGGTTCAATAACAGATGCCCATGACAACACACATACACACACAAACACGAACACACACACCAACACACATAAACACGCACGCACGCACACGTATACAAAATGATCTCATAATGTACAAGCCTGCGAAGTTTGTTTTCTATTTGAGTCCTTTGTATAAGCAATGTTGTCATACCAGTCAGCTGACCAGGCTTTTTAATAAAAGCACACACACACACACACACACACACACACACATAGAAAATGGCAAACACACATAATGATTGATGGCCTGTGTCGGCTCTGTTTGTCTAACCCTGACTGCCCATCCAGGCAGTCGGCTGGTCCATCCTCCTCCTCCTGATCGTACTGGGAGCGCTGGGACGCCTCATCAAGCCCTGTTTCGATGACCACGCCACCTTCCTGCAGACGCGTTACTGGAGCAATTACCTGGACGTGGAGCAGAAGCTCTTTGATGAGACCTGCGTTCTCCACGCTCGAGACTTTGCCCAAAAATGCGTGGTGCAGTTCTTTGAAGACATGAGGGAGGACGCCATCCTGCGCCTCCCCCACCCGCCATTCATCAAGCGCTCGGACACGGACGAGTGGGAGGACGAAGAAGAGGAGAGACTTCACGGCATAACAAAGCAAGAACAGGTGGACCAGCTGCTCAACAAGTGGTACTATAGTAAACCTGAGCTGGACGTCACCAGAGTCGCCTGCAGACCCAGGATGTGCGTGACCTGGCAGGACCAGGATGGGAACACTCTATATTCTGATGTGTAGAGCACGCTGAGGGGTGAATGTGTGTGTCTTGCTACTATTTTATTATTTAAGATGGGAAAGGAAATCTTTCTTTGACTTAATCTAATGCGATGTTGTTTTACTTTACAGGAAACATCGTGCAATGATGTTTTTAACAATGAGTGTGTCAATATTTTTACTCAGTCATCAAATCTTGCATGCAACAATTATTTGATCTTCTTACAGGTATTGTGTGTGTCCAAATCCAAAGTCCAGAAACAGTCTAGAACAGGACCTGGACCCCAAGTTGACTCAGTAATCTTCCTATTAGGTGGAGGCATTTAAACAAGAAATGAGATCCAGCCCCGATCTGACCCTCAAACATATCTGTGAATAATTTTAGGAATGTAAGTTTGTCATAATTTTCAAAGTGTTTGTCCTTTTTTCAAAAAAGGTTATTGTGTTCTACCAGTTTCCTCTGGTAATTTTATTCATTTATTTTGGCTGATTTGCTAATCAACCTTGTCCCCAGTAAAAACATGGTAAAAGAGCACGAGTGATATTAGAGACTATTTAGTCTCGTGAAAACAAGACCAGGCAAGTCATGCAAAAAAAAAAAATGTCAGGAGATTGGAAATATTTTTTTGATTACAATATCTCTAACAATTAGAATAATAGGAAAAGCTTGGATCAATGATGTTTCTTGTGAAAGACGTCTGACTACAAAACACCTCACAAATGCTAAAATAAAAGTGAAACTACTCCTTACTTTGCGGAGGACCACTTAAGACACTCAAGGACCCCTCAGGGTCCGCAGACCCCACCTAGACAACGCAGGACTTGGAGTACCAAATGTGGAACAATCTGACAAAGAAAATAATCTCCAAAAATGTTTGCAAAAAACTGTAGTAACCACCTGTTTTAGTGTTTTTTACCTCTACCAAAAGGTTGTTTTTACAGATGTTTGTTTGTTTGTTTGTTTGCAGGATTAAGTAAAAACTACCAAGCTGACTTTGGTGGAGGGCTTCAGCAGGTCCAAACACCTATTCAATAACATATTCATTGGGGCAGATATGTTAAACAAAGCAAAGCGACCTTCACCGAGGTTTAATACTGTTTTCTGATTGGCCGACAGCCGTGCATTAAAACCGTGTAATGCACATGCGCTTTGAGTCAAGTTTACTCACCGTAAATTCACCTGTGACCAACCTGTAACCCTAAAATTAATGAGCACAGCTCTTACTAAATGAGCTAATATACCAACTTGGTAGAGTAGCGATAGACGGAAAACAACGATGATGATTCGAGCATCCTTTAAGCGATTTGGAGAATGCGACAACTTTGAAGAATGCAACGCTGCGGGGGGGAAAGAAATGGGGAAGAAAAGTAAGAATATGAGAAAAAACCTCACAAGGAGCTTAAAAAGATGGAGGAAGAGAAGAAAACATAAACATATTCATTTTAGTACTTATTGGCGAGCCACGGAGACCTAACCTTCACTTACCTCTCCCTGTTGGGATTTACCGACGACTGTGACTAACTGGCTTGGATGTAAAAGAGGACTAGAATTATTCTTTGTCATGACGACGGTAAGCTCTTTTGCCTCGCGAGCTTTCGTTTTCGCGTGCAAAAATGTCATTACATTTTGCTTATGTTTTTTGTTTTTTTAGTTTAAATTGCTGGCAAATGACCGTGATGTAACACTCAGCACGTAGGTTTTGCGTTAAAAGGTTTTAAGGCGCTTAGCTGGTGGTTCTTTGCCTCCGCTTAATGTTTTAATACCCTGTAACACACACCAAGGTGTGGATTATCCCTTACATGTTTCCAAACCACTTCTGAAGATTTACAGCCTCGGAGGGAGCCAGTCAATATTCGGGCCACAAATGAGGGACGGGAAAGTATGGAAGTGCTGTGAGGCACAGATGCACATTGACGCTCTTGTCTTTCATTGGGACTTCTTGACACTAACTGGAAAACGACAGGTTGAAATCGAGTTTCTGTGCCCATCATCTTCCTCACGCTGCCCTTCTTATGCAAATCGAGCTCTAATGGGACCAAGTCATTGATGTTCAGGTGCCAAGTGAGTCTAAAATCCTGGCGCTTAATTCTTAAGCAGGTCCCAAGTCATGGCAAGAAGTCCAGGCACTTTTTTTCACTGCAAGGAAACTGCAGTCCTCATAAAAAGAGAAGGTATTACTAGTTATTGTTGGCTAGATTACTTCACCTGTCCAAAAGTATGACAATGGATTCAAGAACGTGAGCGATATCTTCTCATCCCTTGCTGCTAAATAAGGACACAGCACACCTTGTTAAACAATTGTGCTGTTTCATGCCTCTCGCGTCTTGCGTCAACACGCAAATCACCCCCTTTGGCGTCGACATGAAACATGGCAGGCGCTCAACTGACGTGAAGCCATAGCTCCGTGGACCTAAACGATCATTCACCTTCTACAAACGAAATCTTTGGAAAAAAAACGGAGTAGACGCTTTCAGGAGCACTCCGCGCGGCAGGACTCGTTTAAGCATGTTGCAGTTCCAGCTGGCTGAATTTGCATGCAGGTTATTGACTCTACCTGGAGACATGCAAATATCATTTGGACCTTCAGTCACAGACTCTCATTTGTTTGAAAGCTGCACTGATTGTGGATCTTCTGGTGATATAACAATATTGGATAGGTCACATATTACTCCCTAGATAGTGAGCAGTGAGTAATATAGGTTAATGTATTTTAATTCTTGTGACCAGGCTAAATATCATCTGCGCATGTAAGGGTTAAGCTCAAAGCCGCCAATGGCCACAACCCTGAATCTTTGCCGAATGTCACCACCACCAACTGCAGGTGTCGCCAAATCCGCCCTGACTGAAATCTGAGCCATCGCAACTCGGTTACCTGTCTGCCAAAGTCCTGCAGCAGCTGTTTGATGAATTCTTAACTAAATTAGCCATTCATCGTGTATCTGGATTCATCATGCTCACAAGATGTGTAGTTTAAGGTCTCGTTCCCTCAGAAGCGAGCCGTTCCTGTGCTTCTTCCATCGATTGCCAGCACATGTTTTCACTTACAGGCCACATTTTTTTTTTCCCTCCCTTCTTTTTTTTCACTGGAGGAAGCTGGAGGGCAGTTCCTGGCTGCTGTGAGTCATCACTGATGCCCACATTGCTTTCATAAACTCAAAAAGAGGGAACTCTCGTCCCGTTTCCACATTTATAAAGTTGATTCTGTGTTTTGCACCGGCTGGAGAGCGAAATGGACTGTGAAGGCTGACTCACATGACTCCCCCTGAGGACTCTGCCCCGGAGTAAGTTTGCATGACTGCATCACTGTCGAGGTTTACTTGAAAGAAAACTTTCATCTGTGTATGTCTGTTTTGATTGTTGCCATAATCGCAAGTTTACGATCTGAGTGCAACGACGCCGTTACACAGCCAACACTGTCATTCCAAACTGCCGGCATGAACAAACCAGAGAGGCTGTTTGAAGATACTAGACCTGCGACTGCTCATGAATTCCCCTCTCTGTCTTTCTCTCTTCCCCGCGTAGCGTGACATCGCTGGGAACCAAACCCGTGCCGTCCCTCCCCCCCGCCAACATCCCAACATGGCCGCCGCCGCCCTTGTCACGGAGAACTTTAAGTTTATGTCTCTCTTCTTCAAGAGTAAGGATGTGATGATCTTTAACGGTCTGATTGCTCTGGGCACTGTGGCCGGCCAGACAGCCTACAACGTTTTTGCCTTTAATTGCCCCTGTTCCCCCGGGAGAAACTACCGCTACGGCTTGGCTGCCATTGGCGTTCCTGCTCTAGCATTTTTCCTCATAGGAATAATGATGAACAAGAGCACCTGGGACCTCGTGTCGGAGTGTCGCCTCAGGAAGTGCCGGAAGCTGTCGGGAGCCGCAGGATTCGCGCTGCTGGGAACCATTTTTGGACGGGCCGTGGTGGCGCCGGTAACGTGGGCCGTTATCTCACTGCTGCAGGGTCAGGCATACACATGTGCCTTCAGTGAGTTCACTGATCCCAGTACACTGGAGGGCTTCCCTCCAGGTCAGGGTTCAGAGGTCATGGCTAAGTTCCCCTGTAAGGAAAGTGTCCCCGCAGATCTGAGAGGCTTCTGGGAAGAAATTGAACGACGTCTGAAGTATGAGTCTCAGGTAGTGAAGTGCTTTATGCTTTGTCTTTGCAATCTCATCTGTGACTTCATTAACAAGCATTTTTGTAAGTCCTTATAACTGTTTTTTTATCACCTTGCTTTAAATTCTGAATGAATGTAGAAATATATAAATACCGTGACAATTTCAAGCTTTTTTGCATGGAAGTTACACATGTGATACCCATAACCCACTCCACCCTTGCTGTTGTGGAGGTTGTTGTTGAGGATGTTGCATACCCCAACCTCCCATAACATGCAGGAAAGACTACTTCCTGCAGGTAGACTGAATGTTAGCGCTGAATGTATGGAATCAGTGACCTACCACTGATTATGGTGGATGATAGTTCACGGGTCCATGTGGCCCGCTGGCGATAACAGATATGCGATAATCTGTAGGTGTTTAACAAGTTGACTCGCGATGACAACAGACCCCCATGTCGTGTGACGCTGCGCAGTAAAGACCCTTCTGTCTGGAGATTTTTAGGTTGAGGCTGCGTTCACACGCCTTCCACAAGCGTTTAAACACAGGATTCAGGATCAGTGATTAGACCCTCAAAAATATCAATTCATAGATGCTGGACACCATTTTATTGCATTTGTGAAAATTATTTTGTTGCAAATTTTCAAGTAAAAGTTGGGTTCTTCTTTTTTTCCTGCAAATTTTAATGTGGTAAAAGGTTGTTTGTTTGTTTTTTGGCTAATTTACTTTTAGAGCAACTACAAAGAACCCAGTTGAAAATACACTTTAAAAATGATAAGAAAACTATATTTCTAATTATCAAGAATTTATCTTGAAATACGAGATGCTGAGCCAGATTCATTGTGTTTAAATAAAGATGAATTTAAACTATTCCTCATTTAGCTCAGGGCACCCTGGACCATCAGGTCACTGAGGGTCTCTTGGGGTCATTGTGACCCCACAAAGACAGACAGAGCAGAGAACTGTGAACACACACTAGTTTTATTCACCTATTGGCTGTCAGTGTGAGTGGGAACTGAGCCACTGTTATTGTGTGCCTAGTTTTACATTGAAGGAGAACACAACCTTACATATTAGTAAATGGCTTTATTAGTGTGTATGCACTTTCCTGCTTTGGTCAGTAAACAGAATGTAGCTCTGCTCCTTCCCTCAGGAGTGAGGGATGTAGTTTGAATAAAGCTTCAGAACCTGATTCGATGACTGTGTGTTGCTTGCAGCTGATCGGCTGGCTGCTGGTGGGTGGAATGTCTCTGGTGGTGTTCCTGATGATGTGTATGAAGCGCTGCTCCTCCCCCCTCGGCTACCAGCAGGAGGACTACTGGTCCCAGTACCGCTCCAGCGAGAAGACCCTCTTCCACCGCACGGCCGGCGTCCATGCTCGCATCATGGCTGCCCAGAACATTAAGAGCTTCTTTGGCTTTGTGGCTTTGGAGAAGGAAGAGAAGGAGCAGCTGACAGAGTACCAGCAGAGTGTGAGTCCGATCTGCAGCACTGAGTGGAACCGAGTGACTGGAGTCTACCTCTTCAGGGAGAAGAACGGACTGCCTCTTTACAGCAGGCTGAATAAATGGGCCACATACAGCCAGGAGAACAATGTAGAGGCCATGGAGACGGAGATGGATATGATCTGCTGACAGCTCTGGATGTTAGCATGGCCCAATATGGTCACAGTTTGCAGTTTTTGTATCAGACTGAAACACACAATCAGGTAATCGCACCCGCGCCACGCTATTATTGCGCGGTAGGCGAAGGTGTGAAATAAGTTGGCTTTCAACCTTTTTTTTTTTTTTTTTCCTCATTCTCATCTTTTTTTGTGACCAACCGTGAATGCTGCCAGTCGAGGCGAATGCCCTTCAGGGAGACCCCGCTCCTCGAAAAGTGCGATCTGCGGTCATTAAAGAACAACTCAAAGTTCAAGGGTGAATGCACCCAAGATGCACTGAGGTCCGATGACTCAAACACTCACTCACATGATGCCCGTGTCACGTGAAAATTTACGAAAAAGCCCACAGAGATATTTCACATACACAGCTGTAGATATGTAGAAATAGACACAGCCTGTATTTGTGAGGGAGCACTGTGGTTGAATATGCGCCTTTACAAGGAGTTGGGCTATTTTTCCTTGCAGCCAGTTTGGAGGGTTTGTTAATCCATTTCACCGGGTTTGGGGTGTGGTGGGGTGAGAGTGCCCTCCCCCCACACCAGTGCTATTTCGGTTTGTTCTTCCTCTTGTAATTGCTCACAGACTACGCACAAGAACTGCAGTGCCACCTCCCGAACGTTTTCATTAAAAGGTTTGTCTTTACATGTGTTTGAGAGGTTCTCCATTAGAATTTGTCCAGTCGAAGCACAGTGAAGCTAAATGTCATCAGTGCACCTGAATGGAACTGTGATGATGCAGCGGAAACCTCTATTTCTTATTATTTAAGTTGTTGTTTTTTTAATCTGTCATATTGTCATATGTATTGATGTTAATGAGCTAGTGCCTCAAATGTCCCACTCAAAACCAACAGGGGGCAAAATATTACCAAAGATTATTGAGCATCCCGGAACGTGGAGCAGCCTGAACACACATAACATTAATTGTGCTTCTATTTTTGCAGCTGTACTTCTGAGACGGTGTTCAGAATCGCATACTAACATACTGCCTCCTAAACGTAATGTTTACACACCTACTACATACACAGAATTCATCTGCTGTACACTGTCTACTAATTGCATAGCACACTGTTCACACTTAAGTTTATAGTATTCATATTCCACAGCCAAGGTAAAAACAGTGCTGTTTTAAGTTTTCTACCATGTTTTTTTTTTTTTCAAAGCCCAACACATTCAACACCAGGTTTATCCTGGGAACATCCAAAAGTGCAGTACTTTTTCTCCTGCTAGCTTCTGTTACTAACTCAAATCTCCAAACTAGTGTCATAATTGAGATACACTGACCACATATTGGGATTCAATGAAAAAAAACAAAAAAACATCTTAAGTTACAGAACGGTTTAAGCGCGAAAAGTACCATTTGCCTCAATGTCCATCCATCTCTAAAGACGCAAAGCATCGTGGGCCAGCTTCGTATGGCCACTGAGCTACTGTCGCACACACGGAAATTCTTGCTAATCTAGTCCTCTGGATTTCTTGCGCACACAAAATTCACATACTATGCAACTGAAAGCCACCGCCGCATCTCCTGGCGCGCACGCTTTCACCCTGCAGCTCACTCACATCACTGGGTCATTGGCATGTGTCGATCCATATGCTGAGGTGCCACTCCACAAACAACAGGCGCAGCTCTAGAGTGGTAGGCCACCGTCATGAGGTATAGACCCTTTTTCTGTTTGTACACAATAATGAGGTAGAAAGTATGCGCACACATTTGGGCAACGGAAGTACAGTGGAGATAAACAGCTTGTCAAGCTATGCTAGGGGATCATCAACTAAAAAAAACGTGACTGTTACCTTAACGAGTTGACTCTGTCAAATGGTGTTCGACTTCCAAATTCGTGTTCTTTTAATGAGTGGGCTGAAGACGTTAGCAAGTGGTCAAATACACAGTGGCCAGATACACATATATACATATTTGAGAAACCGAGCGTGTGCACCAGACAGAAATCACGAGCCTAAAAGTCACTGGATGCTTATGAATACATTGTCCTGTAAAATCAGAAAGTAGATGGTGTCATTATAGGTGCTAGCATTACAAATGTTATAAGAGGTGCTAGCATGACTACATGTAATATCACTGGGACACTGTGTGCACACGGTCTCTGGGACTATGTGGCATCATTGAGTCTGTTAAGAATGCTTTTGAATATGATGTCATTGAGTGAACCAAATTGGGTATGGCATACCCCAACACAACACTCGGGGCTCTTGGGTCCAGCACTGTAGTATTTAGAGTCATAATGAATTTGGTGTTTAGTGTTCTTAGAGCTGTTTCAGCAAAAGAACCAAACAGGGTCGAGAGGAAGATCCTTACAATAGACAACCTTACCTGGGCGCTGCAGACGAGAGCATTTTTGATTATGTCCTCAGTCCAACTCGCACGTTTAATCGCCTGCAGCCACAGACGCCGCCGGTTGCTCTGAAATGGTCGTGATCCTGTCGGAATCCTATAAAATAGCGATTCCTACAACCGTATACGCAATGCTGGGAACAGTTTGTGAATGCTTACTAACCTGTTGCTACCTCGTCTTTGCCAGAGCTGCTGGAGAACAACCCCACTTCCGTTGCCAAGACGCGTGCGCAACATTATGTGACACTGGCTGAAAAATAGACCGGCAGTAGCTTTTCAGCACCGTTGCAAATTAACACACTGCCGGCTCCACTGTTAGAAGGCCCAGAGTAAGATGCACAGTACAGGTATTTTGTCATGTAGTGGGAAAAAGTAATTTTATGAAGCCACCTCAGGGGAAACTGATGAGGTACTGGTGTTGTAGTCAGATTTCTAACTCATATGTGCCAGTGAAGAATTTCTCATTCTCACTTCTCATGAGGTGACATGTCATTCTTTTGGGGGATTTCTGTATGTAAATGCACGCAGAAGCCCAGGAATGCCTCATGAGAATGCAGTCAGATTGGTCAGACCACACTGGGAGGTGGGCACTTTGACCACATGTAAAGTCAAGCCACATTCTTAAGAAAAAAAAAAATTGCCCGACAGTCACCTGAATCTGCCTCATCCTGTTATCTTTAACTTCCAGCAGTAACAGACTTACCATTTCCTCTAATCTGAGGCATGATGCTGTTTGCCAAGGTTGATGCCAATAAGGGAATGGATAAAATATCGAAAACACATTTCAGCACTGGTAAAAAAAAAAAAAAAAAAAAAGTAGTTTTGGCTCAATTTTGCTCCTAACCCTCTGGTGCCAGATCTGGCCCACCTGTGGCCTATAATTCATTGCTGACCACAGGCTAAGCGTAAGTGGGGTGTGTGGCCCAGCAGCGGGCCAGACCAATTTGCTAAGTGGTCTCTGTTATCAGATCGGCTTCTTCTCTGGATAAAATATGAAAGACCCAGAAAAATGGAAACATGCAAAGGTTAATGTAATTCTATTCTGTACAACAGCCCCGCAGTAAACAAGCAGCAGTGGTGTCATTTTGCTTCAGTTGTTTGTATGTGTTACTTTGAGATGCAAAAATGGTGCTTACAATAGTGGTGAATTTCTCACTTCAAAAAGCCATTAGATCTGCTTTTATAAGTAAGCCATAAAAAAAAGGGTTCTAACACTAAAACAATCCATGGAATGTGTAGGGATCTGTTTCATGAATTTCAATTATGGGTAGGCCAGAAGCACTTGAAAGGTTCTGATTCTTGAGTCCTTAATCCAAAGGGCTCACACATGGGAATATGCTCATATTTTACGCTGAGCGACACAAGTATGTAAAATTTTGCACAATCCTACCTCCACGGTACACAATGCAAACTGATATTTCTCCAGTTACGTGATCTTAAACAAGCTGAAACTTTCTACCAGTCCCTCATGTGCATGTGCGCCACGGACTAAAGTATGATAGCAGCAGCTCCACCTTCTGGGCATCCATGAAAATTCTATGAGCACAAATTTCAGCACCGCCACACACCAATCGCCAGCACACACACCTCCATCCTTCCTAAATCATGACTTCTGTTAAATTTTTTACACACAGATGCTGACGCATGAATAACAATGTTATCCAGCATAGTGGCCAAGAGGTTTAGTGCTCACTCTGCATTTTCCAGGTCAGTGTTTCCCAGTCCTGGTCTGAGTTTGATGCCGAGCTGATCATTTGAATCGGGTGTGCTGAAGGAAAAAACTGCTCAAATTCATGAAGTGGATCTGTGTTACCAGGACAGGTTTAAAAACACCACTGTTCTAGTTTACCTGTAACCATGCTGGCAAAGCTGTTTATGCACACAGTGTTGCACCACATACTCGCAGGATGTAGTTTATTGCACAGCTCGCTCACAGCTGTGACCAACAACAGCCCCCACGCTTTGCCCGCAGTCACGCACATTTTCTCCAGAGAATGCAAATACTGTAATTCAAGTTTGTTATGTACCTGATGACAATGCACACCTGTCTAGTAAATCTCCTTCACTTGATTCAGTGTTTCTTGTCCACAGCTTTAAATCCCTTAGTTTTTTGTTGTTGACAAAATGGCTTGAATGAAACTCCACACTCTTAATGTTTCCTCATTTAGTATTCAGGTTTCTATAAATTCGCGAATATGGCCGCACCCCATCACGGCACACTGGCACTCGCCTACGGAGCAACACACTTCTCCGACGAGCTCAGAGTTAGCTCGCTGGCTAGCTAGTGTCTCCTTCCTCTTTTTCATAGCAAGCATCTCCTTCTTTTTCAGAGCAAATATCTCCTCCTCCACCTTTTTCGCTGCGTCTTTTCCTCCTTCTTCTTGGCGGCCCGCGTCTCCTCCTCCTTCTTCATCATAGCTAGCACATCCTCCTTCTTCGTAGCTCTCCCCATTCTTCATAGATCCCGTCTCCTGCTTCCTCTTCCTCAAAGGTTCTTCCTCCTCATTCTTAGTAGCTAGCATCTCATCCTCCTTTTACGTCATAGCCAGTCTATCTTGTCCTCCTCCTTCATAGCAAACATCTCATCCCTCTTCTTCATAACCAACATCTCCTCCTTCCTCATAGCTAGTGTCTCACTCATCACTAGCATTTCTTCCTCCTTCTTCTTTATAGAAAACATCTTTCCCATCTTCTTCGTAGCTTGCATCAGCTCCTTCTTTTTCGTAGCCAGCGCCTCCTCCTGTTATTGTTTTGACACACCACACGCAAATGATTCGGAGAACTCTGCCTCATAAGTAGTCATTACTAGTTGCTTATTATTGGTTGCTTAGTTTTCCGGAGACAGTCACCGGTTCACTGCAAATGCAAAGTGGAAATGATCAGCCACAACGATGATAGCTGGTGATATGTCTTATTACACATACAAAACATCACATGAATGTGAAAAACTGCAAGAACATTGTTCATCCTTTGTAAATAGTGCTGGAATTGAGCTAAATAGCACTGATTCACTTGTCATAGCCTCAAAAAAAAATTTTTTGTTTCACTTGTGGACATTGTAGGCCAGACAGAGATGGTCCTCAGGCCGATTCCAACGCGCAAGCTGTATTTTGTCCATGTGTTCGCACTTGTTCATTAGCATTGCTTTGTTTAAAAACTCCGTTTAATTATAACGTGCTTATTTACCAGTTGGTCTTAGTGATTTTCCCCCATTTTCTCCCTCTCTCACTTGCTCACATTCAACAGACGTATGGAAATCCACATCCATAAGGTGAGCACGACTAACCAGTGCTGATCATGTATTGTCAGTCAAATAAGGGCTTAGGATTCAAAACAGACTGAGGCAGTCTGGCGTCATGAATCTGATGACTTTAGACTTGGCAAAATCAAGACTTCCTTTTGATATTACTTGGCCGTGTAACACCTTTTAACTTGGACTGACTTAATACGCTGCCAGAGTTATGTAAGAACCCTGATTACACTGATCAACGCTTCCTTTTATGACAACTCTTACACTCTGAATCACTCAAACAGCAGAGTAGGTGTTTGAGGAGGAAAAGGTGTGTCTGTCAGGCCATTAGACAGGAAAACCCCAGATATCAAATTATATTATACTGCTATGCTGTGTTGCTATTAAAGAAAAACAGCAGCAAACAAAACACTTGACTTAAGTTAAGTCTTTATGTGGTAATATCATGGAACAGGTGTGCAGGTGAGCTCATGCCAATCAGTGATGACACAGCCATGACTCATGACATGCTCATGCGCTCAGTCGAGGCAGAAGTTTCTGGATATATGACTTGTTTGTTTGGAATGTTATTACGTTGTATTTAGCATTTACTGATCATCTAATACATAGACTACTGTTAGGGATTATGGGTCAATAATGTCATTTTGGGACTTTCCATCTGCATCCATACACCGAAGCTGAGACCAGGGGTGAGCTGATCGGTCCATTTGAAGATCTTTCTCAATTCTGAGGGACCAGTTTCGGTCTCTCTCTATATTGTACCTACATATTTTTTATTTTCCCATCTCATTGTGGCAAAGTCCTTATGAGTACATTTACGATGTTATTTCAGACAAAGAGTCACATCCTGAAAGTTCACATTAACGTTCACGTTTCAACGCAAACCACAGGTTTGTTTGGAAAGGTTGTAAGCTTTGCTCAAACTCGAAATTATTCAAACTTTATATTAGCAAGACTAAACGTTGTTCCCCGTATGAGTTTGGAAATTGGTACAAATTATATCATTAGTTTTGCAAGTGTTTTATCATAAGTAATGATTTCAATGTTAAGGGACTTCTGAGCGAATGAAAACTGTAATTTTGTTTAATTATTCCAGTCATTGAAAAATGCAATGTCTCTCCACTTTAAAACAATCCAATATGTTGATATGCAAGATATCACGTGATTTGTCTTTAAAAAGTTGAATGTGTTTTAATAATTAAAAAGTATCGGTATCAAGATCATCAACACTGGTCCAGTTTTACTTGGTACTGGATCGAGCAGCGCTTCGGCGGTATCGCCCTCCTCCAGCCGAGTAACCTGTGAGGGTTAATAATGACGTGTCAAGCCAGTCAGAACTAGACCGAAAACGGGCTTTAGCATTTCAACATAAACGTCTCGCTCCCCAGCAGAAATAGCTGCATGCGTCGGGTTTACGCTCTCGGCGTTTCACCGGAACTTATGAATTGTATGTAGCTTAACACGTGACAATCGCTGACTCCTCTTTGCCACGTTTCACTAAATGACGTAATGCGTCCCGGGCTTGACAGGTCGCCGATGCGGTAACGACACACATTCGCCGAGAGGTAGAGAGACGCGCCGGCTACACGTCCGCCCGCATCCCGGTTTACCTGTGAAATAATCCGGCCACAGTCCGAGCCAGCAGCCCGCGTCACACGAGCAGCCGCTGGAACACGCAGCCCCGCTCTGTGCTGAGTTATTCCTGACTGACCCGCTAACCAGCTAGCTAATGTTAGCTGCTTCCTGCTCGCAACTGCAGCCATTTTGGATTTTTTTTTTTACCGAGAAACAGCTAACCGGTCGTGGTTTCCGGGAGCAGCATAAGATAACCGCCGCTCATCTCTTTTCAGAAACGGGATAAATTCGCGAGACGGGAAGCACCATTCAACGAGTCAACGATGAATCCCGAATAGTAAGTATCGCCATTGACGCGGTGACAGGTCCGAGCTGCTAGCTGAGGTTAGCTCGGCGAGAATAGGTAAGCTAGCGAATAACTTGGTGTTAGCGGTGGAGCTAAGTGAACGGCTAGCATCAGCTGACGGCGTCACGTCCACCTGAACACGCCTGACATGTCCTCCTTCCTCGGTGTGGTGCTTCTGTGTTGAACTATTTCAGTTCTTGGGGGACTCAAAATTTTCATCATTTCGACGCAATATGACGTTAGGCGACGGGACGCCGGTTCGTCGCGGGGGTGATAACCGCAAGTACGCAGGGCAGCTCATCTGGTGACTGAGTGTTTGTCTACACTCAGTCACCAGATGAGCTGTCCTGCGTGTCCGTGATCTGTGGGAGGAAACACTCGGGGTCTAGGCTAACGTTACAGGAAAAAAAAAAAGGGCCCGCTGGTCTTGGAACCAGAACCCCCCCCCCCCTCCCTTCTGCGAGGCGAGGACCGAGCATCCAAGCCGTGGAATCGGTCCTCTACCTGCGTAGGAATGTTGCTAGCAGCCCTCGAGCTAAAGTTAGCCGCAATGGGAGGGTGTCTTATGTTTATGTTCAGCGGTCGTTAATTCTCTCTGACCGACGTTAAGTCCGCTCGTTTAAGTCACGTGACACCGAGCGTGTAGCTGGGTTGTCATTCCGGCGTCTGCCGATTATTAGCTGCCTAGACAATGGCAGCAAGTCAGCAGGTAATTGGTTCCGCGAGTTACCTGAGATTGGGAATGACTCAGTTGTGGGTCATATGGTGGTGTAGCGCCCAAGCATCGCCCCCTCAGTCACGCAGTCATGAGTGGGTCACATGCCTCAGGACAAACCCTCGGTTTCACCACAGCGGTCAGGGTTGAGCAATAACCTGCCCCAGCTCTGTTTCCCTTTCCTTCTCCATTCATGCCTTTTGACGCCAGTGACTCGCTGTCACATTTGAATAAGTGTGTCGTCGGTGGTGCTATTTGAGCCCCATATGTCTGCACATTCGGCTTTCTCCTGCTAATGAGTCACCGCGGCGCAATCTAGATTCTACAAGGTACTCCGCGGGAGTAAATGTTTAAACGGCACGCGGGCGTCTTTATCACACAAGCACGGTCACAAGAGCAATTCCGCATGCGTGAGGCCAAACCGCCCCGATAGCTGACAAGTGGTGATCGGCCCGCGGAGATGATTGCGCTGCGTTGCTAGATTCTTGTAAGTTGCATATTTGAGATGTTTGTGAGGAATTGGAGACTGGTGAGCAGGCCAGAGTCTGGGGAGTGGTGGCAGCAGGAATGTGAGAGTTCAACACGAGAGGCGTGCTCTGCGTTGTGTCTTAGGTTTCAGCTCCAAATTGTTTTTCATCTTGGTGTCGTCGTCAGTTCCGCGGAACAAAGAGACATCCGCCTCACGTGGAAATGGCCATTGTCCACAGTCATAGCTTTAATGAAGAGGACAGTGCTTGAATTTATTCCTGTGAGAGGGGACGCTGTAGACGGTCCAGGAAGGCAGGATAAGGATTCATGTTCAGCTGATGTGAGAATACAGCTGCTGTTTCTCAGATCGGGCGGAATGCTGCCTCACTGTAACTTTTATTTGCGATATTTCAGACTAGCTGACATAACAATTTTGATTTTGTCGAGGCGACAAGCACTTCATCAACAGCAACGCAATAGTTTCATTTAACTGCATCACATGCAAACCACCATAAAAGCGTGTGATGGAGATCGTGAGCGTGCTCCCTCCCTATCTCACTAGCAGCCAATCATTTAACAGGTGTGTACACCACATGTCGCTGCTAGGAAGAGTAAACCAACTGGGTGGCGGCAGCGCCATTCAAAAGGGTTACACATCACTGTTTAACCATAACGATGTTGCAGTGAAGGTCTGGTGACGCTTTGACAGATGATGAAAAGAGGAGGTCAGCTCGCTAGCGGCGCTGTGTTTTTAAAAAATTAATCAATCTGAATGCGTGGTTAATTTTAGTGTTTCCCACCTAATAGTTATTTATGAGTTAGTTAAAATGATCGCAGGTAATCCGCATTGTCTGAAATCAAATGTTTTATCGTGATTTTTCCATCCCACGTTTCAGATTGAGACATAGTCAGGCTTGTGTGTGAAAAAGGCTGAGTGTTTGGTTGCTGTGCAGGAATCTCTTAGTAATCAGGACAGCAGCATCCTATTTAAGCAGAGAGGAAGCGCAGTCTTCTTCCATATCAGCTCAGTCTCACTCCTGCAGACCACAATATGCGATTGATAGGAAAGGGCAGCACATTTTTATTTTGTAAAGGCGCATATGTGCCGAGGCCTCTTGCAGCCGAACGTCAAAGGATTATGATTAGCCTGATTTTTATGTGGGTGTAATTGTAAAAAAGAGCAGGTTGTAACAGGCTTCACTGGGCTGGTCAATGTTGATGCAACACTGTGTCCTGCCCTGCAGCATGCACTTGTCCAATGGGTTTGCAGTTCTTCTACAGTTTCAAGAACGCCACAGCAGCCTCGTAACAGAACATGAGGAGTGGTTGGCCGACAGTGAGGATGACAAGCAATAGGTCGGCTTCAGACGCCATGTTTTCTCAGAATGAGCTCCTTTGTGTGACACGTCTTGAATATTTGAAGCATTTATTTGGTTGCTGTCTTTAAACAGCCACCAAAGTAAATCAGTAAACTTTTAGAGCTGCAACAATTTACCAATTGGTTGTCAACTATGAAATGTATGGCTAACAGTGATTTCATTTTATTTTTGACAAGAAAACGTGATGAATTCTCAGATTTCAGCTTCTTAAATGTGACTTATTTTAATCATCAGTCCTCTGTGACAGTAAAATGCAAATTAAACATGTGATTACACCATCCCGGGCTTTGGGAAACACTTATAAAAATCTATCATCAGTTTCCGACATGTTAAAAAATATGTTGAAAAATAACAGATTAATTAACAGTGAAAACAATCTTCAGTGTGTTCTCTCTCGTCCTAAAACTATTCCAGAAGTGTAATTGTGAATTGAACAGCAGTCAGCATGAAACCTGACTCCCATTCTGTATCATAAAGTTTATGAGAAGTGACCCATTTTTTTTGCTCGCCGCCCGACAGAAGTGCATAAAAGTCTGTGGAGGTCAGCAATGCTCACTCCAAGACAATGATGTGGCAAGTAGAAAACAGGCATGTCTGCCCGCTGGTCGTCTGATGTCCAGTCACATGGTGTGGAGGCTTCCTGCTCTTTGTTCTGAAACGTGGCAGAGTTCAGCAGGATTTGATGTCCTGACAGACTTGTCTTTATGAAACGCAGACATGGCGCCCTCCCCTGTGCCAAAGATCTAATGCGGCTCAGCACATTTGTATCTGACCATGAGGGACATTTAATCAAAAAAAAAAAAAAACCCAGAGGGTTTTCAGATGAAGTGGCCCGCGGTTGTTATGCATACAACCTGAGATCTTGGAACTTCCTTGTATGCTCCTGATCCGTCACTGAGTCAGCTATTTAGGAAGTTAGATGGGTAATCTGTAACTTAACTAACCTCTGTTCCTCCCTCACAGTGACTATTTATTCAAGCTGCTCCTGATCGGTGACTCTGGTGTTGGAAAATCTTGCCTTCTCCTCCGATTCGCAGTAAGTTTCCCCCGACTCTCGACCACCTGCATCTTCCCTTTGTGTCGGTGTCTGAAGCTTTTGCAGTGACTTCATGTGCATCTCCGGCTCGTCTGAACTGAGCTTCTTTCAGCCTGACTGAGAAACTGTTCAGTTCATCGTTAACGTGTTAAGTCTAGGCGCCAGCTTGCCCTTTTAAAACCTTCATTCACATTTGCGAGCAGGAAGTGAACAGGAAGTGAGAGCCTAATGCAGATTCTGTCTCTCCGTGCAGGACGACACATACACAGAAAGCTACATTAGCACTATTGGCGTGGACTTCAAAATCCGGACCATAGAACTAGATGGAAAGACCATCAAACTTCAGATTGTAAGTAATATACCATTTCACTTCAGTATCACCCGCTCCCAAAGTCTGCCTCCCAGGACAGCTTCACCACCTGAAACTTTATATATTTCACAAATCGGACTAAATCATCGATGTGAAAATCTCTCAATAGTTTTCTCCCTTTGGTTCTCCTGATGAATAATTCTGCCAGCCGTGTAGTGTGTGGAAGATTAAATTCAAATTAAGAGGACAACAGTGGAGCCTGGCATGAGCCTACTACTTAAAATTGTGTTTTTACATGCAAGTTTTGTCCAGTGGTTAAATCCAAAGATAAATTAGTGGTGACTTTCCTAGATGATAACCTTTGTATTAACTATTAAAGGCCACGTAAATGTTGTTGCTTTGGTTGTTTTTTTTTTTATATAAACATCAAGAGGAAGACCTCAACAGTTCTTTTTCCTCTGACAGTGGGACACAGCGGGTCAGGAGAGGTTTCGTACAATCACGTCCAGCTACTACAGAGGTGCCCATGGTATCATTGTAGTGTACGATGTCACAGACCAGGTGAGTGTTAAAAGAAAGAAAAAAAAAGAACACTCGGAGCTCATTAAAAATCAAATGTAATAGAGGTCCCTGTTATCCGATATGAAAGTGCCTGGAGAACCCTTATATGAGAGGACCTTCTCATTTATTTGTTAATGGCCGATCCTTTTGCCATCTGGATTGTGGTTTTATGTTAATAACGGCCACAGAGGAGATGTCTGCTTGTTGGAACGAGTTCTATCCAGTTGAGAAACGACGACACGTGCAAACATCAAAAGCCGATGTTCATGGTTGATGTTTTAGACCGATGAAACATCGCCTGCTGTCACTGTCTGCCGTCGCTGCACTCGAAATATTGTGGTGTCATGTCAAGTCTATATTTAGCCAGAAATCCAACTTTTTTTTTTTTAAAAGCTTTTTGAGCCCAGCATCTAGGTTCCGTGTTTTGAAATTAACTTTTCACCAAATTTAGTCTGTTAGTTCCTTGCAGCAGACTTATTGCAAATCATTTTCAAGCACGATCTCATTTGAACTCATGCGGGTAAAAGGGAATAAAGGGCTGCTAACTTTGCCCTGGTGACTCTCCTTGTGGCGTACAAATGTGTTTTGGACGTGCAGCCTTGTGGTCGATGCCGATCGGTCTCGGCGAGCCGGGACAATGACGGGCGATTAAGTATTAATATGGAGGGAACTGAAATGCTTCCTGCTTTGTGTTCCAGTTTTTCTTTGCGCCCTGCTTGTGCAACGTTGTCATTTGGGTGTGCATGTTTGAAACAGTTGCAGCATTATTACGTCACGGTGCAGGTCTAAGTTGTAGTCACACGACAATAGAAACGGAAAGCCAAAAGGCAGATGGGGGACGGGGGTCGATCCTAGTGAAGGATGTGCACCATCAGTCGACCAGGCAAGCGAGCATTGGTGACCCTGCTAATCGACACCACAAATGCTAGTCAATTATGGTAAATACCAGTGTTTTAGCACTGTACAATAGGAATGGACATGAAGACATTTTCTTGAACCTGTCATCGGGAAAATTAATCGTCAGTTATCAATTATTTTATTTTTTTTTCACTGAAAATGCCTTTGACAGAAAATACTAAAGAAAACACGATTTTCCTCAAGGAAATCCTTATTTCAAGAAGAAATGGTAGAGGTGCAGCAATCCTCAACGAGGCAGTTCAAGTTCAACCGTTAAACACAAAACAAAAGAAAACGTCTATGAACCGCTCATTAGGCCTGACTTCGGACCTCTCATCACATTAATACGACAGCGTTACCGTACTCGTCCTGAACATCATTGAGCCTCTTTTAGACACAATTCCCCCCAAAACTCACCAATCGTGTGTTATTCAAAATTCGATATTATTAAGGGCAGATTGTTTTTTTCCCCCCCGATGTAACCTCAGTGAATCCTAATGGCAGATAGCAAATGTGACTGAAGTATGAGTGACCATGGATGTAGCACCAGTCTTCTCATTGTTATTGAGGAAGATGAGTGTGTGAACATGCTGAGGTGAGACACCCTGGCCACGTGGCGACCATCATTCCAGACGCTGAAAACAGCCGCGCGGAGGCGACGCCGCTAGCTGCTTCGCGATTACGTTCCTTTCCGGCCGCAGCTGCGTGTTCGGGTTCCTCTGTCCCCGAAAAAACACAGCCACGCCCCCCATGTGGTTCCTTACAAGTAGAGAAATGACTTGCGCTGCTTCAAGATGTACACAACACAACCCAGCCTCAGTGATTTAAATTTTAGATTGATGTAATTCCATGCGATCAGAAAAGTTTCTGAACGGTAAGTTACCGATGTGCGGTGTGTGATCACTAATGTGAAACAGCACCGAGATGTCATGCAGCCAGCTGCCATACGCTGGCGCTGCAGCCATGCTAGGAGGGAGCCGCTCACTGTCCAAACGTATAAAACAAGCAGCTGGAAAGTGGGTCAAAGACGAGCTCCTATAGAACAAGGGTGGATTTGCAGTATTTAACGGGTGAGGGTTGCATGTGCGTTGCATGATGTCGCCTCTTGACTGGAGTGATGCCTCCCATCTGTGAAAAATCCCCGCTGCTGGAAAGAAACCTGCTAACCATTGTCACAGATATCCAGAAGCGGCACGAAAGGCGCCGGTGCGAAGGACGAGGCTGCTGCAGCAGATGTGACTCTGTGCTCGTGTTTGTGTTTGCTGTCTCAGGAGTCCTTCAACAATGTCAAACAGTGGCTACAGGAGATCGACCGCTACGCTAGTGAAAATGTCAACAAGCTCTTGGTTGGAAACAAGTGCGACCTGACGACGAAGAAGGTGGTGGATTACACAACGGCGAAGGTAATGCCCCGGATACGCGTATTTGTATTCTTTACTGTATCCTGTCGACTTGAGGACGGCGTTGTCGCCATGGTGGAGGTGGATGACGTGTATGACTGAAGGTGGCTCACTCACATGCCCGTGGATAGTGTGACTAGACAAGCACACTTATTGTCACTTCTCACGGCAGCCATCTCTTCGCAGAACCTTGTTTTCAAGGGTCAATATTTCAGTCAAGTTCATCATAGCGGAGAAGTGAAGTATATTAACTGCAATTCATGTTCATTTCCTTTTGCTCAAAGAAAGCTTCAGCGAGTAAAAAGGAGAAATACATTTCCGGATGTTTGCGAGCAAGAGAAGCTCCTCTATGCTTATCTACTGACGGAGAGCTTCTCTGAGAAAGTTTTTTTTTTGTATATGCTTAAAGAGGAATCAGAAGGTCAGACAGTTATAATGCCTGAGGGTCTGTAATGGTGCTTCTGGAGCACTCGTCCTGCATTTCATGTTGTTTGACAATACCAACTGAGCTCAGCTCGGCACTCTGTGCCCTCCCCTCCCGTCGTGTGCAGGAGTTTGCGGACTCTCTGGGCATCCCATTCTTGGAAACCAGTGCCAAGAACGCCACCAACGTGGAGCAGGCCTTCATGACCATGGCCGCGGAAATAAAGAAGAGGATGGGCCCCGGGGCCACAGCCGGCGGAGGGGAGAAGCCCAACGTGAAGCTGACCCCAGGCACTACTGTCAAGCCTTCATCGGGAGGATGCTGCTGAGAGAGAGAAAAACCACTTCCACTTGGAGCCCGGCCCCCCCCCCCCCCCCCCCCCCCCCCCCCCCACAAGCCCCCCCCCCCCCGCCCCCCCCCCCCCCCCAA
>CAAKHG010019747.1:0-14287 GCA_901007715.1 Dactylopterus volitans
TAGTGGTTGGAGGAGGTTTGCGCAACAAGAGCGTGCCATTGGGCATGAAAGACTGGTAATCAAACTACATTGTGAAATAATAATAATGTCAATTTAGTTTTCAATCCACACATTTTAAATGTAAAATCCATACATAGCACAACAAAATGTAAAAAAAAAAAAGGTTTTTATGATTGTCTCACCTGTCCACTGTTGACTGCAGCATGTTGAACTGACACACTGAAGATCACCATGGTGATGAATTTGATCACTTCCTTGACAGTATCAAAGTGTTCTGGAATCCCTGTTTACACCAACATTGTAGTTAGTTGGTAGTTTTCAATTGAATTCAAATGTGATTTGCAAGATCACAATTTCACTATCATTGGAGAATGCATATCCTGTAGAGAGCAGTTATTGGCAGACGGTTCCTCCGAAAACAAAATTCGTGACTCCTTTGGACAAAAGCATAGATGCTGCTAAATTATCATATGTATCAAAACCGTAGAAGAAGAGACAATATCAGAAATGAAGGCTTTTCTTGATGATTCCTTTTCCTCGTAACTGTTTGAAGTTACACTGTGATACACAAGTACACAACCACCTGCCAAGTGTTTTTTGAAAATGTTTTCTTTTTCTTTTTTTTTTTATACCAAAAAATACTTTGTGGAAAAAAACACCTGGTATTTCAAGTTCTCCATGAAACATTATGCTGCAACAGGATAAATTGTGTTTTCAAGTTAACTTCAGTTACTTACCTGATGATTTATTTCTTAAAAAGCCATGTATAAATATCTCATTGATCCATTCCTGGAGCTCAGTGTCTTTGCACACCGCATCATTGGAGGGATAATAATACTCCACTATTGCCTTCACAAAGCTGGGAAACACAAGTAAATTATATTCCAAAATTTTGCTTGATACAGTTTAAATTGACTTCAGCCAATTGTATACAAAAAAAACTAACAAACAAACAAACAAAAACCCTAGACCTGTTGATGATGTTCCACAGCTTCAGACCATCATCTCTGTAGTAGAAGTTGGGGATGGACTCCAGCCCTCGTGCATTTATGTTGTCTGGCAGACAGAGGGAGCTGTAGGTAGTTTCTGCATGAGACCTTTTCATAAGCTCCATTGAGCCATCAAATCCAAGTGAACTCTAAAAGTTAATAACACATAAATCATTAGGTGGTTTCTTGAAGAAAAAAAAAGAATACAAACTGAGGAAGTTTAAATAGAAATGTTTATATGGTAAAAATCCTTACTATAGTCACACCCCCACCAGGTCCGAAAAAAATTTTACGGGCCCGAATATTCATCATGACACACTGCCGGAAATGTGGAATCAGCAGCTGTACAGAAGAGTGAAGAAGAGTGTTAAAAGTAAAATTCATGTTCACTTCAGGAACAAGAAGCAGCATATTGTGGATCTGTTTAGGCCATAACTAAAAATGATGAAAACTGATCCTTTTATGAAAACACGTTTAAACATTTTTCTTTTCTTCACTTAAGTGTATAGTTTTACTTGATTTTAGATCAATTGATTCATATTGGTTCATATGAAGATTGACAAACACTGGATAAAGTAAAATTTATATGGTCACTGTTGTTGCAGTTAAAATGGTGAGTTAGCATGATTCCAAAATGAAATCTGAGCCTTCATACGATGACACCACTTGTGCAATAGATATGAACGCACACGGAATATAAAGGAAATTTGTCAAAGCTGATTTTGCAAAATATGTTTCTGCCATCTTAATTGTCACAAACTCTGTGTTCCCTATCATACCATTAACATTATTCGTAATAACCATAAATATTGTCTTGACGCTTCAGTTGTCATTATAAACAATTCTTTTTTGTTGGCAAGATGGCTTTTGTTAGATCAGGAATTCACAAACTTTTCCATGACAAGGCCCCCAAAGAGCATTAGCTTCAGGCTTGGGACCCCTTTGGGTAAGCCTGTGATAATAGAGCAGCAAGTGGAGCGTGGAGAAACGGAGCCCAAATCATTAGATGATTGCAGAGGGAACAGCTCCGAAACTTCCTCCTGTTGCTTCTTAGAAATAAAGCAGCCACAAGCGCCTGCAACTCTGCAACCTTCCACCACAGCTCATGCAAAAAACTGCAGCCCCATGATGGCTCGTGCATATTGGAGTGATGCAGCAACCCCATAAAAAATCTCCTTACACTTGATAGTGAACAGGCTGTGTTTCATCGTCCACACAACTGACGAGTGTGTGCAGTATTTGCAGTTGACCTTGAACGTGACCATGAATGCAACTTCAGGCTAGTAAAACTACATTAAGGCTGAAAATATGGTGTCATTGCAATTTTGCCGTGAATTTGAATGTCACAGCTTAAGGATACTTGGATGACACCACAGCAGCAGTATTTGCCGGAAAAATCAAATTCTCCGGCGTTTTTTTTTAGTATGAGCTTGTATCAGACTAATGCTGATGGCTTCAGAGTCCATTCTGTGTTGGTATCTTGCTGTGTTAATGTAGCGACTGCCTGCTGAGATGCTCTTCCTTAGGTTTTAAACACTCATTTGAGAAATTCTCAAAGCAGGGGATTGGATTGGGCGGTCAGTCTGCTCCTTTTAATAAACCTGTCCATTTTTGTACCACATGCTAGCAAGCAAGCTATTGAAGGAACATAGCAGTGTGTCCCTCTCAAACTGTGGAAAATGTCTGAATGCTCAGTAGCCAAATGCTTTTAAATTCCATCTTAAAACTCATAGTTACTTTTTGGTTGTGCTTGTGTCTGATTCTATTGTGTTTTTGTTTTTTTTAAATAGAATTTCATGTTCTGATTATATAGTACAACACGTTGTCCAACAATTGCCCTTAAATATGCTTTAAATAAATTTGAATGACTTTACAGCATACCATCCCCACCCCCTCAACGTTCAGAATCTGAATGTTCAGATAAATAGTAACCATCTAATTTCAGAAGTGCATTAAGTCTATTGGGGCGACACGGTGGTGTGGTGGTTAGCACCGTGGCCTCATAGCAAGAAGGTCGCAGGTTCGCTGGGGTCTTTCTATGTGGAGTTTGCATGCTCTCCCCGTGTCTGCGTGGGTTCTCTCCGGGTACTCCGGCTTCCTCCCACCTCCAAAAGCATGCTGAGGTTAACTGCATGCTGAGGTTAACTGGTTACTCTAAATTGCCTGTAGGTGTGCGTGAGAGTGTGAGTGGTTGTATGTCTTTCATGTGGCCCTGCGATGAGCTGGTGTCTCGTCCAGGGTGTACCCCGCCGTTCACCCATTGCCAGCTGGGATCGGCTCCAGCATGACCGCGACCCGGAATAACCGGAATAAGCGGAAGACAGTGAATGAATGAATGAATTAAGTCAATGATAGCTTCTGTATATTTTACCTTGTAAATGGGATGAATCTTAGGGAAGCAGCGGAGGGATGCAATTGTATAGACCTCTGCCAGAAAGTGAGTATTCTTGAGGTGATGGACTGCCTGGTGATCCTGGAAATCTGCATTTTTGATAAACATCTTGGCCAGCATCCAGTCTGTTTCTGAGTCACTGGGCAGAAAGATTGGATTCTGCTCAGAAGGTTCTTGATGCAGCTGGAAACATGATTAAATCTGAGGTCATTTAAATAATGCAAACAAAATGACTTCTGAAACATACACATGATCTTGAGAATGTGATATGTTTGTGCAAATAAACTTGTGATTTAATGACAATGCACGCTGTCACAGAATAAATACCTGTATTGCAATTGGCATCAGTTTGTTTTCTGGACTCAGGTAGAACAAACAGAGACCAGCGGTCACATGTAGGGGTTCACCATTATATTGTCTTGCTGGTATTCCATCCATTTTCTTCTGATCATAGAGGAATATATTGCCTTTCTGTATTAAGGGACAGATAGAATAGAGTGAGCAGTGCCTTTAAAACATCAAAGGGCAGAACATGTTTTTCATACATGGATGCAGTATGATTGCATTGTAGTGCAAGAACAAATTAGGTCCAGAGATAAGTATTATCGTCCATTTTGTCACAGGTCATCTTTCATACCTTAATTTCCTTATGTAGTGAGCTTCCATTCTGCAAAAACGGCTTTACCATTTCCTCTGTGACGGGGAAATTTGGAGGAAGTGCTGAGCACCGCTTGACCATATTGGGGTTAACTCCATTCAAAAACTGGTAGCCATAAAAATCATCTTTGTTCCAATGCTTTGTAACATACTCTGGAAGGATGGGAATCAAAAAATACAAAATGTAAAATGCTCTAAGGCACAACATAATTGCTTTGTATTACATGTATGTACATGTATGACATTTTAGATAAACTGCAATCAGCACTATCCCATGGGATTTTTTTTTGCACAAGATTACTGTGTCTTGTTTTTTAGAGACTGAGTCCTCCTTTACTATCAGTGGGATTTTTCTTTACTAACATCCAGAATGTCACTCAGGACACAAGAGTGGACAAGAGTGCTTGCTTGTGTAAGTCATGAGTTAATAATAATAAAAAACAGAGATGAAAATGAAACAATTTGCGCAGGAATATGTGTTAATAAAAATTATGTCCTTTCCAAGATTATTATAAATATCTTTTGATGAGATTAAAGCAAAGTGTTTGGCACATTTTATTCCTTGAATGGTAAAGCCATCTCATTTGTTGATGCAGTCTTCCAGCATCTTATAAAATGCTGCTGTATCAAGAATTATTTTAATATTTCAGTCTGTACGATATCGTTTCTATTTTTGGTATTTCTGCTTTCCTTATTTTTGTCCCTCAGTTGCTGTTCTTGTCTCTTGAGTATTTTACGACTGTAAACAATTTTGCAGCTTGGATGACAGCATCAAGGGCATACTGATTTTTTTTGAAAATGAAAAAATATTGAAAATGGATCATAATAAAAGGGTGCTTAGCATTTTCCTCAGTGGAGTTGTCCAGAAAACTCAGTAAAACCTTCTCTGGATGTAAGTTCAAACTAAATATTTCATCCTACTGGATTTTGTCATGATCATCTTCTGACTTCTAATTAGAAAAAGTAGAATAAGGAGGGGCTGTTGTTGCAGTGCATGGGATGTAATGATACAACTTAAAAGAAATCTACCTGATATATCAGTCTTTTGTACCAGTAGATTTTTTTCATGTCTTCAATGCTTTCCCAAGTTTCAGCAGATCCAAGTAGCCCCTTAAGCTTCAATTCAATGCCACTGAAGATGGTTTAAAAAAAAAAAAATCACAATACACAGATGACACAATATACAACCTATTTGTAGTTTTTGTCTCAAAATGTGTAACATCTATAGACGTGTTTGTTCATCTTATATGTTTATATGCACCTACATTATTTTTTTTACATGATTCATTTCAGACATTTTGGACTTGGAGATACGAAGTTCAGGTGGAACCTCAGATAGGCTCAGATGACTGATATGAGGTATTCCTTCGTAGAAAGTCTTCCATCTGAAATTAAAAGAAAACAAATTAAAAAAAATAAAACAACCTTAGAAATCTCTCTAAATAAGCGCAAACGACCATCAATGCAGCTCTGAAGGCATTCCGTACAGACGAATGCTTACTGGTACAAGCTCTTTTTAAATGCCATTTCTTTTTTCCGGTGGTCAATCAACAGGGGATGGGCCTCCTCAAAGACCTTCATAGCTGGGATATAAAAAACATTTGAGTATTTGAGAACATTTGAATTAAACTAACTACAAAAGTTGAGAAAACTCAGTAAATCAATTTTGATCATTTGAAGCAAACCTCTCCCTCCTCTCAGCTCCACAAGCTCTCCGTTGGACACCCATCTGAAACAGGGGAAAAGAACAGCATCTCCCTCTGGAGTCGTCACCACGATCTTTGAGCAGTACCACTCATCATCTGAGAAAAGAATGGGATTCTTCTCCACCTTGACGAGCAGAAGCTTCCCCAGAGACAAACTGGTTTTTATTGTGTAGGTCCCTGTCTGAAAATAAGTAATAAGTAGAAAGAAAATAAATACAACATACTTTGAAAAGGTTATTTCCACTAAAGTGTATCAGTTAAGAGATGTTTTTTTTAAAAAGCAGACTATAAATGAAGACAAGTATAAATATAAAGTTGTATTAATAAATGATGTATAATTCTTTTAAACAGGAGTTCCAAAACCTTCAAATGGCACTGTAGCTCCAGGCTTGGGACCCTCTCTAGAGGCCCACTGACAATACAACGGCAAATGCGAAGAAACACAACTTCTCATGATATATTGGAATGTATGAAGCATGGGCATAGAATTTAGAGCAAGGCATCAACTTCATCTTTCAGGTTTAGCTGGAAGAAGCTTCTGGCATTTTGAATCAGAGTGACGGGGTGATGACATGCTTCTCGTTCATTCATCACATCTCAGCATGTATTGAAGAGCAGTAGTTAGCGGGGGTTCGCCATATAAGTGCGACTGCGCACATGACAGCTGTCATTTTGTTACAACAGTTCTACAAGCTCTCGTTGCACATGATAACGTCGCCTAACTTTTAGCGATAGAGTCAGAATGAAGATTTAGACATGTTGGTTTACGAAACGATCGTCTGTTATTAATGAGTTTGTCACACAGATCTAACAACACTGGAGATAATGCAGCCTTTTCATTTTTCAAATTAAACATTTTAATTATGCAGCTGCAGAGGATAGTTTGAGAGGGATTTTTTTTTTCAATAGAGGGCACGGTCTTAATTTTTTTAAACTGTATTTCATTGGCAATGTGTAAATTAAACTCAATTGTAGAAGTAAATTTGATATGCTGTGTATCATTATTATATCTGTGATTACTGTTGGAACTGGCGAGGAAACAAAAACGGTGACTGTGAGATGGGATCATTCGAATTCACTAGGGGGAGCTAACACCTCAGTCATGGAGTGTCAGTGACCTGCAGGGCGGCGCTTTGCCTCATGTAAGAAGTGGAATTGGGTGGAGGAGGGTGCAGAAAGGTGGAAATAAAAAATAGAGAGGACACAGAAGTCTCTCATCTTGGGAGGGTCTGCAGATATGCTGACGACATATTTCTGATGGAAAACCCTGAAAAAGTGGAGTAAGGAGGGTGTGTAGCAGCAGGGGCTTTTCTTGGCTCATTAAATTGTGAAAAAATCTTGAGCGCAATCACCACCCTGCATTCAAGGGCTTTAAAAAGTTATTAAAATTTGATCAATAAATGTTAAACTTAGAGTCAACTCACTTTCCCAGATGTAAAGTCGATGCCGTAGTTGTCCAACTCGGTTCGCTCACTCTGCCCTTTGGTTCCAAACAAGGTGACAATCACATGGTCCCACGTTCCTGCAAGTTCCTTCTCACCTGTTGTTACCTCGAGCCTGTACTCAGCCATGATCACTCAGTGGAAGCTTTCTATAAAGAGAAGTCATCCAATACTTTGCAAAAAAAAAAAAAATGCTGGCAACATATTGTATAATAGATCTAATTTGCTAAATATCTTCACAAGAAGTTTTTCAGTTTAAAAAATGCTCACCCACATGCATCCAAAAAAAACCTTTTTCAACCTTTCCTACATCCTTCAGGCTGCACATTTTTGCAAGTACCACAAAAGTTTTTTTTTTATTTTTTCAGTTAAATCTTCTTCCTCCAAAGGGTTAAAAAGAAAAAAAAATTCTCTCGTTGTATCTTCTATACATTATCACATGTAGTGCTTTACCAACTCGAGGAGCACAATTTAAATTCACACTTAGGATGTAAGCTTTTACCTACCCAGTTATTTTCCTGGAGGTCCAGTGTTTTCTTCTACAGTCTGAAATCTTTGTCTGTCTTTATTGAGTGATAAGCTCCACCCGACGTTTCATAACCTTAGAACTCAACACAGCACACTGGCAAATATGTGAGTCCCAAAATGTTGTTCTCCTGGTTTCGCCCCCTCTCTGAAATATACAAGTAGGTACTTGTAATCAAGGATCTACTTTTGCTCTTAGCATGGAAAATTACTCCCCTCATTCTCTGCTTCCTGTAATGTTACCTCTGCACCTTTCTACCTGGTCCTGGTGCATCAGGATCTGTGGTAGATACTGTAGTATGCAGAAAAAATGACATCAGACAGGGTGCAGCAGTTTGTTGAGGGTGAGATCTACAGTCAGAAACTTGTCGCACAGAAGCGCATTCTAAACGCACTGTGCTGTCAGCCTTTGCACTGATGTACTGTGACACTACAACCTTCACTTTAACACCATTAATACCCAGCCTATAATTGTGCTGAGGATTCCCAAATAAATTGTGGGCCTACGTGTAAAATCCCTAATGCACAAAATCACACAAGAAAATCCTTTATACTTTTCTACATAACCTCTCCCTTTAAGTACAGTATGTCACATTCTTCTTTCCCCACTTTCTCATTAATAATTATCTGCATCGCCACATAAACTGGAGCTGTAACGACGTTGACATCAGAGCAGGAAAACTGTGTTTAACAAAGATGATATCTGCAAGTTCAGTATTTTTTGTTTGTTTAATCCAACCACCTATGGACAACATACCAGCAATGGAGTGTCATACCTAAGTATAGCTCTGAAATACAAAGCTCAAACAAACACAAGAAAGGCTCTTAAAACTGTTAAATGGTGGTAAATGACACGGCTTGTCAGGCACTCATGTTAATTAATATGCATCTGTTTTGATTCTTGTAATGACATCCCACAAACAAGCAACAGGCCAGCCACGAGTCCGGTTTAAATTGGAGTGACACTCTCCAGATCAGATACAGTCACAGACAAACATAGGAGGGGTTAGCAAGTGCTGTGGAAGTGCTGAAACTCCTATTACACCAATATGTAATCTGACAATCTGTTTACCCCCCATGGCTACTACTGAAGGGCAAAATAGTGAAAGCATTTAAATTATTCCACTTTTCAGTACATCACACGGGATAATATAAATCTATTATGCATATTTGTCTTCAAGAAAATATACAGACGTTATCATACAAGAATACAGGTGCACATTCTGCGCAAAACTAAATGTTAAATCTTTTTCCCCGACATAGGGACCATCTTCGAAGGTAGTCCTGCATTTGGCATACACTGTAAGGCATTATTTCACTGAGGCTTTTTTTTTTCTTCATAATATTGAATCATACAGGAGTTCATTAGTTTTCATAATCTCTAGTTGCAATATCCACATAATACAGCAGGGACATTCATGTAGCTATGAGGGGTTCAGCCTTGTCTGTTTCAAGTGTTGATGTGACGCAGGAATCGACGCAGTGACTGTCCGTCTCTTGTGGTGCACATGGCAGGAAGCGGTACGGGCTCGGTCTTGAGCTCTACTGTATTGAAGCGGCACTTCTTCAGGTGGTTTGACATGCTGGGGAGGTCAGCGTGACCCCATTGCAGCACTGGGCTGAAGGCGGTGGAGAATCTCCACACCTGCAACGGCATGTTAAGAAAAAAAGTTGGAGTGAAGATGCTGGAAATGAACATTTGGAAATATGTTTAGTAAGAGCTCCTTATAACTTCGATGTGCAGATATGATCAACTTTGGAACCACTCCACAAAATCGGCATTTATCTTTAACACAGTGCTGTTAACAGTTCATTATCTTATTCATTGTACATGGGCATGCCAGCCAGCACCAAAGTTACAAAGACAACTCTGGTGCTGTTGTACAATACTTGTTTCTTCTACTCACTTTGCTTTTTATCTGCCATGACACGGTGCCATGAACACTCGGACACTGCATTCGCTCCCACTGCAGTTCCACAATGCCTCTGGTCTGGAGGAGGCTGGCACACAGCTCCCTCATGGTCCGTGATACCAAAGACAACTGGCACAAGCTGAAACTGTCCAGGAACCTTGCTATGTGCCATAATATCTCAATGGGAAGCCCACTTAACTGGTCAGACTGTAAGTCATATTGAGGATGTGCCCCCGGGCAGGGCTGGACTCCAAAGGACCTGAGTTGTCTGTCATGAACCACCTTAGCCCCGAGGACAGAGGGATAAAATCTACGCTGGGAAAAAGTGCAGCCGTAATACGCCAGGGGGCAGCGGTGTTCCATCCAACCATTGAGCCCAGCGTGGATGTCACCATGGACGTTTGTGAAATGAGAGGAAAACTGATCCCGGCGGAACGACTGACCACAGACGAAGGGGAACATCTGTTGGTAGCGGGGGTTAGTGGGAAGGTAGCAGTTATGTGGGACTGCCTCAACCTCCAGGGCTTCCAGGACAAGGCCGAGGCGCAGAGTATGGAAAGGGCTGGGATAGGCGAGCTGGGGGGCAGCATGGTCACAGGCGGACGCAGATGACATGTCACCTACTCTCGTGTTGGTTACCAATATTGCTGCCGGGAAAGTGAAAGTCTGTGTGCCAAAGTCAACGTGGTGGCCATCAACATAGACTGTATCAGATATCCTCCGACACTCTCTGGACTCGGCTAGACAGAATAGTAGGGCCTCTGTGATAGGATCAATCTCTCCCAGATCCATGGGGTCGTCACTCTGCTCCAAGTCTGAGGTGTCCACCGCCTTGTCCTCCATCGGCGCTTGCAATCTCAACAGTGACTTGTCTGGAATAAAGCCCATCTGTCCATTAGGGAATAAACTCTGACTCTGGTCCCTAAAACACTGGTAGCTGTGATACTTCCTATCAGGCTTATGGTTTTCTAGCACGGCCAGCCCCCTTTCTTCTAGCACCACATGACTGGCTTGCTGCGCCACACCCTTGTTGACATGCACAGGAGACGACACTGAAGGGGTAACTGAATCCTGAGAAACACTAACAGTCCTGTCGTCTTGTACCTCAATGGGACAATCTGTCTCCACACATACCTGCATGGCTTCTGACAGTACGCCATTTGCTGTGATTAAATTTTCCTGATTGGTTCCTTTCTCGGTCCTATTTTTACTAACACAGTTAGAACAAACACTCCGCTTGTCCATATCTCTTATATCAAAACCACCACTGGTTGTCAGTCTATTCTGACACTCAGCTTTGTTGCTGCTGATCAGTCTGGTCTCCTGAACAGCAGCTAGTCTATTCATGTGCTCTGTGGTCTGCTCAGTGGAGCTGGCACTGCTCACAAAGTCTAAAGCGGCGACTAAGCTTCTAGCGGTCTCGAGGGTGGCCTCATAGAGTTTACTGTAGTGCTCCTCCGTGATGCCGTTGATTCCACTGGCAATTTTCTCAGTTGGTGACATTGGTTGTGATGAATGTGGTGATGATGACTGCCACTCAATAATGTTAGAGACCTCAGGGACACAAGCAGGCAAATCTGACTCTGTTGTCTTTTTAATCTTAGTCGCAGGGACAAGAGGTCCCCTCTCTGCAGTGGGTGCTAAGGCAATCACCTTGAGAGACTCAAGCAATGTTCGCTGGTCCTGAAGGGCAAGGGCCACATCCAGCTGCTCCCCCTCCTCCACCCCACAGCTGAGGCTCTCATAAGACATGTAGTCCAGGCAGCTAACAGGCCATCTGTTCCATTCCATAGTGCAACACACCACCCCAGCTGGACACACTTCAAGGTGTGCACACATTTGGTTGCGCACCAGAGTGGCAGGGCATCCATAGCCCCGGTTTAGACAGGGAACCCTCAACAGTGTGCACAGAAGGTAGTGCTCATCAGCTTTACAGGAGTGAAATACAGCCCCACATGCCAGAGGACAGGTGATGAGATCGCAAGAAATGCCTGGCTGAGATCTCACTATGCATCTCTGGTTAACACAGGACATACAGTGAACATGGTCCTCCTCCATCTTAAAAAAGTCCGACTGAGTGAGACAATCTGCTGTCCTGTCAAATAAACAAAACAGAAATGTTGATAAATAGGCGATATATCTTGAAGCAGTTTAAATAAATACATGCTCTTTTTTACCTTGTTACCTTTATTACTCATGCACGTAACATAGATATGTAATATAGGGGCTAGTTGGTCAACACATTTATTATTTACAGTGTGAGCACTGTGAATGACAGCAATGATGACTGGAAACTACCAGATTTCACTGTCTGCTCAAATTCTAAATCTTCAAATTTTTTCTCAAACATACGACATCAGTGCGCCCTCATTCAACCAGCTAAGTTGTTATTGCAACACCAGAAACAGACCATATAAAAAGGGCAAAAGGGGCATTGCAGAATATGAAGCAGGATTAAATCAAAAGCTAAATATAGTTTCAGATATACACTAATCAAGCATAAGGGATATTGCACCACTACATGTTTACCATAGAATTTAGTGCCACAGCCCTGCAGTAAATTGAGATTGAGAGGCGTCCCTAAACTTTTGTCACCCTTATACATATAAGTGGGATGATCAAAATATTCGGGTCACCTCTCAGTATAACCCAGTACAGTTCAACAGCATCACAAATTACAATCCTAATAACAATCATTCAAATATATCAACATCTCTCTCGAACAGATTCAATAAAAATTCAACATAAAATGTCCCCTGAAAAGAGTTTCTTGCAATGCCGTTATAAATATTATATTCTGGGGTAAACATGCAGTGGTCATAATGTTTTAGTTATAGGTCCTGAAGGCCAGAGGAACTTTTACCAAAAGTACAAGATTTTAAATCAACACAGTCTGTAAAAATCTGGGCATGATTTTTGACTCTGAGCTGAATTTGATCCCACATATCAAAAATATAACAAATATAGGTTTTTACCATTTTAAAAACATAGCCAGACACCACCCGTTTCTCTCTCAGGCCAGCACGGAGGTGCTCATGCATGCTTTCATCTCCTGTCGTTTAGACGACTAATGTCCTGCTCTCTGGTCTTCCTAAAATGAATGTTTCAAAACTACAACAATTGCAAACGTCAGCTGCACGAGTGCTGACAAGAACCACAGGACGCGCCCACATTACACTGGTTTTTAAGTCGCTGCATCGGCACCCCATCCACTTCAGGATCGATTTTAAGGTTCCTTTACTAGTTTATTTAAATGTCTTAATGGCCTTGCGCCCTCTTATTTATCTGACCTGCTTTTACCAACCTTGCGGATTCTAAGGTCCTTTGGCACCGGCCTTTAATCTATACCAAAAGCCAGAACAAAAATCATGGTGAGGCGGCAGCCACCTAGTTTGGCCCCCACTTGTGGAAGAGCCTGCCAGAGAACCTCAGGACTGCAGTGACTGTTGATGTTTTTAAAAGAAGGATTAAGACACACCTTTTTAATCAAGCTTTTAACTGACCTTTTAAATTCTTCTTCCGTTCTTATCCAATTTTACCCTATTTTATGTTGTTGCCTTTTATCTTGCTGTTTTTTAGATGGCATTCATTTCAGGTATTATATTTAATTTACGTTATTTATTATCTTAAGTATTTTTGCTCTTTTAACTGTTCACTATTTTTTTTCTTATCTTTTCTAAGGCCCTTTGTCCTATGTTATGCTCTTAACTCTTAAGCTTTTCAACTCCAGTGTTTCCTCAGGGGGGGGTCCTCCACACTGGGAGCTGTATCCAGCCTACTGCTGACGCTGCTGTCCTCGGATCCTTTCGGCCCGGCTGGTTGGGGGCTCCCCAACTTGGTGTGGGGTGTCAAAGTTGGGGTGCAAGCGCCCCCTGTGGTCATGGCCTGCAGCTCCGAGTGTGGACGGACCCAAAGGTGGCGTTTTCCTTGGATGTTTCTCAATTCTCAAGTCTGCAAGTCCAGACTCGCAGACTTTTGGAGTTCAGACTTGTGAAGTCTGCCAAAAGTTCAAACTCCAGAAGTCCGCGAGTTCACAAGTATAGTCCTTGCATTTGGAATAGCGGCGTTCCTCTTCTTCCGTGTGAATGGTGGGGGGTGCTAAGTGCATAAGCATCATTACCGCCACCTACATAGTGTATCATATAAAACAACCACAGCTATTTCATATATAAATATATATTAATTTATGTGTGCATTAATGTATATATATATGTAATATATATATAAATATTGTATTGGTTATGGACATGTGAGGTTTATATTTTAAATTAGTCTTTTTTTGAGCGAGCAGACAAATAAAAGATTAATGGTGCGCAAAAACGTTGTGGGAGTTTGTGGAGTTGGTGCGTTGGGCGTCCTGTGCTTGTCGCCGCCGACACATCCGCATGTCATTCGCCGCTCGTTGCCGATCGTCCGTGCGTTGATCCTAATGCATTTTGGAATACAAGGCTTCCTCAAGTACACCCAAGTCAGCGTCTGATCGGACTTCTAAAAGTGAGCGGAGCAGGGACACTTCCAGGTTTGAGTCCGCAAAAGTCTGCACAAGTACACAAGTCCGCAAATTGAGAAACGGCACTTGATCCTCGGTGCCCTGCCACGTCTCCATACTATTAGTGGTGATTGATTGTGTGTGTGTGCGTGCGTGTGTGCACTTTGCGTTGAA
>CAAKHG010019749.1:0-10517 GCA_901007715.1 Dactylopterus volitans
CTAAAAGAGCCGCTGTTGTCCGTGTGTGTGTGTGTGTGTGTGTGTGTGTGTGTGTGTGGACTTTATAAGGATGCAGTGTGGCAGGAATGCACGGCCAGACAGCAAGTCTCCTCTTCTATGCAAAATCTTTTCTTTTTTTTTTTTTAATTAATTTCGCAGTAGTTCATTTAAACCTACAAGACAGGGTTAAGCATTTGATCTCCTGCGGATCAATAATGAGTAGGTCTAATTTTACAATATGTTTACCTTCCTTACTCAAATGACTAAAAAAATGCGCCACAATCTGTGTGACAAGCGAGACACGCGCACTTTTAAAATTCGCAACCGGTGGAAGGTTTTTTGTTTTTGCTTTTTTTTCCCCTAATGTTTTGTTTGTTTCCTTCTTGCCGCGTGGTCTGCCGCTGGTTTTAAACCGAAGCAAAGCCGAAGTCGGTGGCGAAATATCACTTACCCGCTCTGAAGGTCAGACAGAACGAAGTAAGGAGACAGGTTGAGGGGGGGGAAAAAAGTGCGTGTTCACCGCTCTCATGCGCTCTGTTAATGGCAAACCTGAGAGCCGCTGCGAGCGGAGGGAGACGAAAACCAAAAAAAAAGAAAGAAAGAGGGGAGCTTTAAGGGGAGAAAAAAGGGCTTTTAGGTCTCTACGGTACTTCCGCAGGCTGCTACGTGCCGCACAACCGCTGGCACCCCGGAGGCTAATTTGTTTTCGTTTTGACCGTCGAGATGTTGTCACAACACGGAGCGTCTGCGGTCACCTGTGCCACCGCCAATGGCAAAAAAGCGCCAACGGGCTTGTGGGTAATGTAGTTTTCCCCCCCGCGTCTCCCGACCGGCTCGGGGTATTTTCGGGCGGTGACGCGATGCCTGCAGACCGCGCGGAGCGGCGGCCGAGAGGTCCTGCCTGCGTAAATGCGGACAACACCAACAACCCAGGGACTGCTTCGCCTTTGCCAGCTTTTTTTTGTTTTGTTTTCCTTTTTCCTCCCCGCCTTTCTTTTTTAAACATTTTATTTATTTATTTTTATAAATCGCGATAATGTCGCTCAAGCGTAGAGAAGTTCTGGTTAAAATACCTCGAGTGATCGCATCCACAGCCGCACACGGGTCATACGGCCACGGCCCCTAACTTCACAAAACGCGCGAAATGTTATTAAATGGCAGGATTCTGGTTAAAAGTGGTGCGGAGAGGCAGCGAGCGGTGTGTTCGCGGGACACGCAGCCTGGGTGCATCCTTCAATAGCACCTAATATGGGTCCTAATCTGACGGCTGCAGCCCAAGTTGTTGACAGGCGTGGCAGGGGCACCCACAAGGGGGGGTGAAAGTTTGGATGATTCCACGGACCCTCAAAACATGCATTGCAAAGGCAAAAAAAATATTAAATCTTATATTTGGTTTATAATCTGTAGCTGCACCATCGATTTAAAGTGTCTTAACTTCTTTTGTTTGGAGGTTTGGAAAAGTGTCAATTTGTACAAACACACTGGGACATGACATGCATGACAGGGGAGAAATCCCATGGACATGAATATCATGTTTGCAGTACCGAGTATAACCACAAGAGGGAAGCAAAACTTGGGTATTATTTTTTTTAAAAAGAGGGAACTCAAAGACCAACTCCTGGAGGCAGTTTCATTTATTTAAGTGCATTAATTTATCAAGGAAAGTGACAACAGTTCACCAGCCTCTCGAACAATCAGCCACCTGTCTTCCGCCGTCCTCACCCGCGTCCACCGACACCGTGTCCGAAACTACGCTGCATGTTTAATCCTATGAATGCAAATGTCCCATTGTATCCACAGTCGTAAACATCTCCAGGTCGAGTGATTTTGATTGCGTCTGGTGGAGGTGACATGGAGAAATCCACGCCCGTGCTCGTCCCTTTCCCACGGAGCGCGTCGCGGTCAACTGGCATGATTCCACTCACATTCGATAATTAAAACAGACTATTTATAATGTTGATATTCCACAGGAGGCAGTGGGAGCCGAGGCTGGCATGGTCGGCGAGGAGACAATCAAGATGTCTTTAGCCAAGAAAGGAAAACACACTGCTCAGGTCAGCGGATGATGTGGATGACATCTGAGGTAAAAATCATCTCTTTGGTCCCTTCAATGTACAGCAGTGTATTATTCACATAATACTAAAGAGTCTCAAATGAAATACATTGAAGAAAACAAAACTTGGCTTTAAAAAAAAAAAAAAAAAGGAAAATACAACTCTGTTGATGCAACATTGACAAAATTCAAACCAATATGAATTTATAATAGTTTACATTAACTTCTCAAGTGGAGGGAATACACAATAAATGTCCAACCCTGTTACTCCACCAGTTTCAAAATACTCATACAAAACATGTCACGTATGTACTCAGTGATGCAACTATTTTGTATGTGTATGGAAATAAGATTTAATTCTTTTTTTTCTAATGGTGGCTCCGAATATATATAATCCATGTGGGAGGGGTGGAGCTATAGATCAACGTTCATCATCAATCAACTGTCACTGTAGTCACGCTATTTTCTACATTGTGAAAAATGATGTTTGTAACGAAATCATGGACGCGGGAATTTTGACTCTAAAATCAAATTCACCACTTGGAAGATGATCCTGCAATAAGATCAGGTCAGATGTGCAGAATAGCGGTGCAAATGTTTTTTTAAACTTGGGCTGCCTGATCTAGAAATCAGAGAAACTTGGCTCCGTTGTTGCTTTTTTTTTTTTTTTGCTGAAAATGTAAAAGAAAAAAAAAATCCTACGACAAAAATTCTATCCTGAAGCACCGGGCTTGCCTTCTTCCAGGGTCATGCCCAGTTTCTAAAATCCAATCAGGGTTCCCTTTCACTGTAAATCACAAGAGCGTGTCTGTGTGTTTGGAGGAAAACTAATAGCGTTGTTCTGGAATTTAACATTCAGGGTTACTTCTGCGAGGCAGAGCGCAGCAATAAAGTTGTCGAATTAGCAGCGGGGGCGGCCCGTTTGTGATGTGGCAGAAAAGCTAGTGGACAGAAGGAAAATCCGGAGACGCAGTAACGCTTCGGGATCTTGAAAGAAAAGTGGAAAACGCGACTAAAACCAAACTGGCATCTGAGTGCGGCGTTAAGTGCGACAGCAGCGCGTGCTATCAACGCGGCGCGCCGGTGTGGAACCAGACCATGGATGTTCTTATGAGGCCCGTTCATAAAAACTCGAGCATGCCTGTAGCTGTAGCTGCTGTCGCGTTCGCTTGATGGAGATTTGAGATTTTGACTAATAGACTTTCCGCTGTTCCTGCAGTCAGCTTTAGGCAACTTCTGAGCGCGGGGGTTTTGGTGAGCCTGCAGCTAATGCTCTTCCGAGATTTGTGGGTGGAGGCGGGCACGTAAAAAAAAACAAAAAAACAAGGAAGTGCAATCTGCAGTTTTAGGAAGCCAGCTTAAGTCCACCGCGTGGCAGAGGGAGGGCTTGGGCGTTGTAACTACACAAATCTGGGCTGCAGTTTCCCTTTAAACACATGCAACAATGTTGAAGTCGGATTTCTCCCAGAGGGATAACTGGGATACTTGAGAATGCTCCCTTGAAGAGACAGCTTCAGTCTGAATTTCCATTCCTATGCAGTCCAGTGACAGTTACTCCACTGCTGGATGTGATTTTCCAATGTCATTAATTTGTTTCAAACGATGATTTTCTGGTTGTAATGCCATTAATATTCTTTAATATCCAACGCTGTCTGCATATTTTAAAGTGGGCGCTGTTGAAGTTGAGGAGCGCTGATAGACCAGAGACTCCAAGAAACATCACGCGTAAATGATGCAAACACACAAAAAGCATGCATATGTAATTTCCCAGGAATATTTATGAAGGACTTATGTGTCTCTTTTTTTTTTTAATTACTCAGACTTAATGACTGCAAGTTGCAGGCATTTCCAACCCCACCCGTTATACTGGTTTGTGTATGTGCAGCGGGAAGACTGCAGATCAGTGGGTGTGGTGTTTTAAAAAAAAAAAAAAACGTCTACTGGTCCCGTATCTAGGATTCAAAACCTTGGTTTCTTTTTTTCCTTTCTTTCTTTTGTTCCAAATCACTAATTGAGCAGAAAAAAACGGCGTGGAGACAGCTGGTTAACGAGGCGACTGTGACTTCTAAAACAGCCAGGCCGCCATATGGCTTTGCACATTTACGTCCACGGATGTTTGGACAGTGACACAATTTCGGTAATTTTGCTTCTTTACGTCACCACAGTGGATGTGAAATGAAGCGGTCAGGATGAGATCGACGCGTAAACACTCAGCTTTCGTTCGGGGGGGTTTAACAAGGGGCTGCACTAACTGTTTGGACAATAGGACCACTTTTATACACGGTCACTCACTTTCAGGGGCTCAAAAGTAACTGGGTAACTGACTGGCAAGCGGGTTCATGGTCAGATGTGGTATAATCTTTCATCATATGACAAATTAAACAGATAAAAAGGTCTGGAGTTGACCCGAGGTGTTAAACCTGTGCTCAGCTGTTCAGTGGAATTGTTAATACGGGGTGAAAAGAGGCATCATCGCAAGGAAAGCAGGCCGTCATCACACCGTAGATGCAAAATAAAATTATCAGCGAGCAAAAAAAATGTGGGAGTGGCCGGATCAGCTGTTTGGTACATTCTTAAAAAGGAAGGAATCCACCGGGTTGCTCAGCAACAGGTCAGGACAGAGGACATCTAAAAAGTAGGTTATCGCAGAAATCTGCCTTTGAGGAAACTCTCCACAACATCCAACCAGGTCAAGAACAGTCTGGAGGAGGTGTATCGTTGTCCGAGTTTGCCATCGAGGGAATGAGTGTGAATACAGAGGGTTTGCAAGAATGTGCAAACCGCTGGTCACACGCAACAGGTTAGGATTTTGCAGGAAGGTCTGGAACAAAATTCTTTGGACAAACCTAAAATTGACGGGAAGAGAAACGTCTGGAAAAAGGAAAGCAACAGCTCGCCATCCAAAGCAAACCACATATCTGTCAAACATGCTGGATGCAGTGTTACGGCAGGGGCATGTGTGACTGCCCATGGAACTGGGTCACTAATGTATACTGGTGATCTGGCCGCTGATAGAGGTTGCCTGGTGAGTTCTAAAGTACACAGGGCCTCGCTGTCTGCTCAGACTCGGCCAAACGCTGCAGAACTGCAAGGGCCTCAAAAAGTGCAGACGGCTAATGACTCATAATTTACCGCAAACGCAACCCAAGAGCTTCTAAAGGCAAAGAAACGTGATACTCTTTGGCGGCCAAGTCAGTCACAAGATCCCGACCCAACAGAGCATGTTTTTGATTACCGAAGACAAAACTGAGGGCATAAAGACCCGCAGACGAGCAGAAACTGAGAGCAGCTGCGGCGAAGACCTGGCAAAGCCACTACGGGGCGGAAACCCAGCATTTGGTGATGTCTAGGGGTTCCAAACTTCGGGTGGTCATGGACTGTAACAGATTTTCATCCAAGTAAATAAATTACGTTCGTTTTTCCAGTTACTTTCGAGCCCGCAAACGAGTGACTACGTATAAAAAAAAAAAACGGTTGCAAATTCCGAGACTGTTATTGCAATATTTGTTAAACCCTTTGAAATAAACTTGAAAGTCTGCACTTTAATCACATCTTCACTGGTTTGTTCATGCCAGATCCATTCTGGTTTGTACAAGAAATTGTGCCACTGTCCAAATACTCGTGCGCCTAACTGTAAATCGCACACATGCGGTTCTATGTATCGATCGGCAAACTTATGCTCCGGGCGGGAGGTACTTTGGGGACACTAGCAGATTGACATTTATGACCCATCAGAAGAAGAGCGTGTGTACTGGACGATTCTGCAGTGCTCATATTACATATCCAGTGCCGGTAAAGGAAAAAGCGTTTCTTAAAAGACCATAACAGGAGCTCGGGACTGGGGCGGGACTGCAATACGTCTTTAGGTCAACCTTCTTTGGTCAACAGTCAAATTTGGCTTTCGGACTCCAAATTTGAATCAGGGCTTTAGTCGCATGGACTGAACTATCCACAGATGAGTGAGGAACGTTTTCAGCGCATGTGATCCGGGGCTCTGCAGAATCACTCAACGTCATAGTTCTGCCCGGGCGACTGGGATGACATCACAGCCGGGTTGTGATGCTCTGCTGTTAAAGGGACTGAGGGGTGGGTGGGGTGTGGGGGGGCACGACTCTTATGTGTAAGGTGAGATGGGGTACTGTGGGTGCCACCAGTCTGTGAGCCTCACGCTGTGCACAGGATCCAGCACCACCTGGGTCCCATCCTGGTCCCCTCTCTTCTTGCCTCGCTGGATGGGCGAGTCCTGGAACACCAGACGGACGCGGTGGTGGCGCATGTCCGTGCTGACGTTGATTGTGAACTGCCGGAAGGAAAAGCGACGCGGAACAGAAAAAATACATATATAAGAATGCGCATGAGGTCATATTTGGTCAAAAATATAAAAGTGTTCTTTGGAGCAGAAGACAAAATAAGGCCAGGATATCAAGCAATTTGTAGGTTTAGCGCTGATTCTGGACTTATTTTTTTAAAGTTGATTCAACTAACGCAGGGTTTAACTGGACATCCCCCCCGACAAGGCTTGTTCGTTTTGTTCGTTTTTAAATTGTATCCAGAATGTAGCTTGTAATACAACCTTCTACTAACAAAGAAAGCGCTGCCTCATCTTTGGCCTCACTGAAGTTGTGGTATTCCCAGGGAGTGGTCATAAAGTTCTCATTGATAAAACGGCTTGCAGCATTTCAAATGTCAACATTAATTCCCTCAAATATTTCGCATTCCCTCGCGGCTATGTTTCGTCAATCTGCTACACTCAATTGGAAGGACAACAGGATTACTTCCACCCGCAGCAGCACAGACCAAAAAAACTCTGGAGGATTGTACTAACCAGGTTGAGTGTCATGCCCATGACTATGGGGGTGAAGATAAAGTTCAGCGTGGTGACCTGCAGCACGTAGCAGTCCGAGTCTGGGTTGGTGTGGACATCCTCGTACTGTTTGGGCATGCGCAGGGACTTGGCACTGCCACTCTTACTGTGTCCCTGCTGGGAGGGAGATGAAGGCATTTCAAATCACAGCAGCGGCCTAAAGAAACCATAAGCGATGTCGTATCGCGCTCGGGTCTGCTACCTGCTTCACAAACTTGAAGTTGAACTCCCACAATGCCTCAGGTCGAGTCCCCGGCAGCTTTTTGACCCAGAACAATAAACACTGCAAAAGGGGGAGATGGAGCGAAACTTTGCCGGCTGCAGTCTCAACATTACAGTTAGGTGGCGGGCTGCACGTGCTCGCTTACCTTCGAGTTGAGCAGGGTCGTTGGCGTGGATTCTGGCAGAGCAGGAATTTTCGATATGCGCAGGCTGAACGGCTCGTACAAATGGAAAAGCGAGCGAATCACGCGGGCCCTCAGACAACGCATCCTGCCAATGGAGTCCGGCTGCAGACGGAACGGCAGATCGACATCAATCCGGTAGTGTCTTCGAATGGGAGGGATGGGAGGTGGAAGAGAAGATAAGGGTGGACATTATAAATTAGTTTAGCCAAGATAATCAACCACATTCCAGACATTTCCCCTTAAACGTTACATCAAAAAAACAAGCAACCCCCATTCTAAAGGGAAATCATCGACTTTACATACTATACAGTCCATGTTCAAAAGGTAAAACGTTATACATTATCTAAAAAAATTTAGTACATTGAGTTGGTGGCTGCCATAGAAAACCAAGCTCAGTTCCCAGGCTCTGGTGTTACAATTGCCTGAATTACAAAGAGGACTGCAACCAGCAATCATCTTTTGTTATCCATTAATCTGGAAGTTAGTGCTCTGATTAAGCTTTATAAAAAAAGAAATATACTCTATATACACATATGTATATATAGATCATTCACATTGTTATGTTTATGATCAGGATGCTGCATCTTAAAATATCTTGATTTGTCCGATAGGCAATCACAAACATTCACTTTGCAATGACGTGTTAACACAGAGCAGCAAAACAATCAAAATGAAAATAATTTGTGATTAATTTCACGCCTGTGGAAACCAAAAGCAACCACAAAAAAAGAGAGTTTTGGACTCCTCTGTAGCCATGGGTTTCTGAGTGATGGCACTGAAATGACTAAAGTAGCTACCTCACCTTCTGTAGAGCCTGGTCCAAAAAACTGCAGTGCACGTGACCATCCAGGCGTTCTTACAGATCAGAGAGAACCTGCACACGTCCTCGGGCCGGATATACGATGAGAGCACCAGCCAAATGTCCACCGGGTACTCCTCCCCGTCACTGCTCTCGCTGCTCTCTGTGAAGGCAGAACACAAACACCATCAAGTCTGCGTCAAACTCAATTTTCCCAACTGGACGCTTCATCATACGCTACGAATGATACCCTTTCTCCTCTTGTTTTTCTTCTTGTGGACCACCCTGGTGTCATCCTCTCCATCCTCTTCGGGGTCTGGCTCATAGCTGCTGTCCGAAGCGTCCACCGTGACGGTCACAGCGGATGACAGCACCTCCACCACAGCCCCCTGCGATGCCTCCAGGCCGCAGAGTAATTTCACTGGAACACAGCGTCGGCGCACTCGGGTGACTTTTTGTTTTCCCAGATAAAGCAGGACGACTTTATAACCTCATGCTGCAACCGGGGGAGTAATTCGTGTACTCCTAAAAGGTTTACCTTCTTTTTCAACTGCATTCGCCACAGCCTTTTTCACCCTGCCGGACTTCACAACGGCTGGATCGGCATCAGCATAGTCAGCCACAGTCACTATGGGGGGACATGGGGAGGTTGGTAAAGTCTGGCGGTAATATTTCTTTAACGCATCCTAGGTTACGCAACCCATCTCTCGCGCCTAACTGCAGTGCAAATATCAGATAATATTGATGTAAACCACAGTTTACGACTAAAAGCGCCATATATGTATGAGCAACCCGATAAGAAACGACGTACTGAGAGCACTTATGAGCTGCTAAAGCTAGTCCGCCTGGGAGCCGCCTAGCTGTCGGGGCTAATGTAAACGTTAATGTAAACGCTGCCAGCAGGTACCTGATTCCGAACAAACGTCGCCGGCCCTAAATTTCAGCCGTTTTCGGTTCCCTTTCTTGGGCATGTCGACGCTAATGATCCGTGGACGCTTAACGGGGCTGCGAGTCCTGCCATGTCTCTATGGCAAGCTGAGGTAGAGGGAAAGAAAGAAAAATGATAGAGAAATTGAAAAGTGTTCCGCCAGGATCTTCAGCCATCATGGAATGACGTCATTGCTGCAAGTCACGCGAGAGTATCGCGCTTTTTTTGGTCTGCCCCATTACTGCCACCTATCGGTCATAGTCCGGTTATATTAATATTAATCGGCATAATTCCATACATTGGGACTACCTCATAAGAGCGTGATAATGACAACCTAGTATATACATAGATAGAGTGCTTAAAAATGTATTCGACCACCACTCAATGTCAGATTTATGCCACGGCTGCCCTAAACTGACAGCCAAATCATTACCAAAAGATTCCTTTATGCTACTGTAATGGTGGATATAATCAATGATTGTTATCCTTGAATTTTCGAATTTACTGTTTTACAAAAAACTGAAAAAAATATAAATTTAAAGCACATTATTATTTCTTGATTAGTATGTCAAATTATAGTCATTTAGTTGAATTCCTGAAAAGAAACATTAGTTTTAGGGGTTGAATGCTGTGCTTGATAAATGTCTGACTGAAGCACAGTGAGCCAATTTGGGCATATGTGAATGAATTTAGTTTGAAATTCCTCATTTCTGTGGATATTGGTAAAACATCAAGAGCTCAGTGAAAATGAAATATACAGTATATATATGTAAAACCTTACATTGGGTGGTGGTCTAATAAATTTGTTAAGCACTGTATATTATTTAGTTTGTTCTCGTTTTGAGTTTGTGACCAAATTGTGAATGAGAGAGCCATTTCATTGATTAATCATTTATTAATTATTGGCAGTTTATGCCAATAAACAGACTCAGTGGTGGAAGATGAGGCGTCAACTTTATCAACTTCTTGGAACTCGGCCTTCAGACACACGTCTTTTTTTTTTCTTTCCTTCAAGTTTGACAGTTTATTTAACTTAGTCTGAAGTTTAAGTTGAATTGAACACAGGAGCAAGGTGGTCACCTGCCTCAGTGACATGATCCGGCCACTAGGTGGCGACAAAATGGCGACCGCTGCCCCCACTGATTCTTTCTGAACTCTTACGAAACCTGTCCCCGAAACCGTTAGCACAACACAGTGCACACGCCTCAGCAATATGACACGCCAGCCCCAACTATCATCACAAACTGACCTCCAAGGCTTTTTTTTTTTTTAGAAATAATCTAATTCAAGTTTGATGAAATAGTTTTTGATATAAAGTCACAGCCAGTGAAGATACAGCCCCCTCCACCGAACTCCATCTTCTTGTATTTTCTCAAGAGGGTAAAATGGAATTGGGGGGGGGGGGGGGGGGGGGGGGGGGGGGGGGAGGGGGGGGGGGGGCTAACGAGGTTTGGGCGGCAGGCGCT
>CAAKHG010019760.1:1809-13963 GCA_901007715.1 Dactylopterus volitans
TGAGAGTATTAAAATATGACTTATGTGTAAGTTTAGTTCACTGCCACAGAGGGTGAAGCTGGGTCTTTCCAAATTGAAGCACTTGCTCTCATTTCCCATCCATTGGTGTAAGTTTGCAATGATGTGCATCTTTAAATCATGTAAAGTGTAGTGCACAGTGGTTGAGAAATTGCTTCACAGTCCTACACAGACCTACTTATAGAGCACTGGGCAGTGTTGTGTAGCTTGCTAACTTCAGGAGGCTGCACACTTCAGTCCTCATGACCTGCATGTCCCGGATGGATTGGATGCCAGGGTAACCTCAAGGTGGGGCCTTCATTGGTGGTTGGACATTGTACCCCTGGCTCTCTTGACCATGAGTCCACATCAGTGCCACTTCCTGAACCCTGGGCTTTGCCACATAGACAGCTGAAAGTCAGGTGTTGACACAGACATGCAACTAACTCTAGGTTGGTTGAGAGCAGCCAGTTAGCTTGATGCACGACAGCACACTGAGGCCAGTCTTACATTGGCAGATGGTGCCATCTGATGCTTACTTTGTGGACCAACTACAGGGATGAAGCTATCTGCTACTGGCGTCGCAGACTCTGCTTAGCATGGAAAAATGAATTGCACTCTCTGCCACAGCAAAGGATCCACTGTGTACTGCTGAGAGCAGAAAGTACAGTAAACAGAAAGGAGGGCTTGTGCTCCCCTTATGATAATATAAGAGCAGGTGGATCCACAGTTCAAGTCCATGAGTACATGCAGGTGCCTCCCTGCTAGGGCTCTCCTTATATCATTCCCCAGGGGTTCAGGCCCTGACCTGACCGTTGACAGGCTGACTGGCTGGCAATGGGGTTGGTGAGCAGGGTCCATCCACCTAGGCATGTAACTAGTGATGGGGAATGTTTCATTCATGGTGTAACATGAGACATGTGATTTTCCTTTCCTGCAAAAACCATGTATTTCTTCCAGGAAATGGAGGTGGCCATTGATTACTGACTTACTGCTCAGTTTCTCACAAATGGCTCATAGGGTTACTCGCTATCACTAAAGGCCAGTGATCACCCATGACAATTGGAAGTGGTGCTGTCAACCTTGCAGTATAAGCCATTGACACCCCTGTTAGACCCCCTATTGCTGAGTAATGCAGGTCGGTGGTGGCATCTGATTGATGCATGCCACCATGAGGTCTACTGAATTCCCTCACTGGTCAGTCCTACAGGCACCCTTTCCACATCCATCAGGATGATAAGCAGGGTTGAGTGGACAGTTGCTCTTTTGCCCCATCAAGGCCCAAAGGTGCCAACCCATCATGCATGTACACATGAATCAAATGATTAACGCTTTTATGAAGATGCCGAACAAGACTATTTCATCAGGCTGGAAATGCATTTCTTCTGGTGCAGCCTCAGCAGAGGTGAGAAGAATGTTCACAAAGTGCTTTGGTACCTCCTAGGCATGTTGTCGAGGTGCTTATATGGCGGCCTCTGGTTCACCATATATACTTGCCAGGTTCTATTGCATGGATGTGGTAAAAAGAAGAGCAGGGGTGTATGGTCGGCTCAAGGTGGCAGGACATGTCCTGTTTGTATTATATCTGTGTTTAGTAGCTGCACTGCTGTTGTATGTCTTCACAATTCACTACAGCCTGTTGACTGTCTGAGGCATCCCCATAGAAGACAGAATGCCTCAAGGACCATGGCTCTTGCAAAAAGCCCCTTGGCTTAGAGCCATGTATTCCCTCTCATGTTAGCCATGCAACGTGGCAGGCTAGGTGTCCTTACACCCTTCCTCGGCCAGCCGTTTTCTTACTTTGAGCACATGGGTGAACACTCTAGTGGCAGTGACATCTCATTTGAACTCAACTGCCCTTTAAGGCTCCTGTAGTACCACCTGAGTTTTCTTGGTTCCTTGCAGTGTCTTACAGCTTCCCCAAACATATGGAATATGTAGAGTGGAGTAGCAGTCTTTTCTCAAAGAGAACCTGGGCTCCATTATTAACTTCCATGCATGCAAATATGTGTAGTGACACATGCACACCAATGACACTGTGCTCTGTACCGTTTGATCATGGCCTCAAGACACAATAACATGAAACTCCTCTGCCTGTCCAAACAATGTAACAGCAAAGATTCACACACTTATCAACAGAGTAGGAATAAGCTTCACATGCTGTCATAAACATGTAACACAATGGAACAGAAATGAATTGACGCTAAACACAAGTACAGTAGTAGTACGACTCTTGGTGAAAATGAGTAAAAGGCACAAACTGCAATACTTTTGGAGACCATATGGTGTCCTACAATGCAAAAAAAAAAAAAGAAAAAAAAAGACCCCAAAAAAGTGTGGTGATGAAGACCCACATGTGAACAACACATTTCAAGAAGGGTAAGATTTTTAAAATGGTAGTTCAGGCAGTCAAGAATGAGGACTGTTTTATGATAATGAATAGTTGCTCATTGTAGGTCAAAAAAACTCATTAATCTATTGATTTGATGGAGAAAGATGCAGTAGAAAATCTGAGAACAGCTATCCAAAGTAACGATCATAGTGTTTATAGTGGATGGCCATTTGCTGCACTGGTACCTCTTAGATGACAGATGATTGTGCAGCATGTATGTATATGTATTGTGTTCTGCAGGGGACAGATTTAAGTCTACTGGCCCACTGAGATAGAGATTGCATTAAGACAAGTGAAGTTCCCAACAGTCAGCAGCACATCGCTGCCCTGCATGTGTCTGTGCGCTGTGTTTGTTCTGGATGCACACTGTCTTATATGCGTCCACTTCTTTCTCTCTCATTCCACTTTCTGTACGTGCTTGTGTTTAAATTTGTTTTACTGCACACATTGTTGCATGCTGTGCAACACAAGTGCTCCCTTGTGATGCTTTTTTCAGGACACACACTTGAGTGTGTGTTTGTGTGTGCTTCTGTGCACACACCTCAAACTGTTTTGTACCATACGGCCAGACGCCGGCCCAAATGAACACGGACCCCCTGTGATGGCTTTGGCTGAGCTCAAGTGACACACACAAGATCTACACACGACAAAACGCTGGCAAATGTTGCAACACACACACACACACACACACACACACACACAAAGAAGGACCCCAAACAACGCATCGCACACGTTTGTTTTCCTCTCACTACGCTCTCGTACACTTCTCACCCTGCTAAACCAATTAACATCAATCTCCTAATTCTTTATCACACGCGAACACACCCATGTCATTTCTCCCTCGAGCCTCCTCTTAAGAGTCTCTGCGAGCAGACGTCTCTGATGTCTATCTCGCTTTCTCCTCCTCCAACACCTCAGTCAGCCAGATGTGTCGCAGGAAGCAGCTTTGCAGGTTACGATGATTTCTTAATTTATAATTCAAGTCCTAAAATAGCTGCTCTGTTTGTAGACTCCAGCTCGCTCCCTCGCGCGCACAAGTCAAGCGAAAAAGGGGCGAACGGAGAAGGTAGCAGCAGCCATGCGGGCTTATCACCCTCCATCCGCACTCACACACACCTGTGGAGCCTCAATCCTTATCTCCGCTGTATTTGTCACAGTGAATAAAGCTACAGGCACAATCTACCCTGACTACACGCTCTTCCTTCCCTCCCTTCCCCGTCCTCCCGTTTTCCCCTCCACGCTCCCTTACCTGTGACGGTGATCAGCATGGGGGCTACCAGCGGTCTGTTATTATCCAGTTTCCGGCTCAGTCGAATCTCTCCGCTGGTGTGATTCAGGAGCAGCAGGTGAAGCTCGTTCCCGCTGTCGATGGTGTAGTACAGCCGGTCCGACACATCCGGATCGTGGGCGGGAACTCTCCCAATTATCCCGCTGGGGAAGGTGTTGGATCGATTGGACACGAAGTTGTTAAAAATGATTTGGAAGTTCTGCAGGGTGGGCGGGTTGTCATTCTGGTCCACCAGTCGGATGCGCACGGTCGCCCGACTGACGAGGGGTGCCGAGGTGGCCTGCACCACGATGACGTACTCATTGCGCGCCTCGTAGTCGAGGTCGATGAGTGAGGTGAGCTCTCCTGAGAAGATGTCCATCTGGAAGATTTCGGGGATGTTGCCCTCCACAATCTGGTACATGATCTGAGCGTTTGCGCCCTCGTCTGGATCCGTGGCCGTGATCTGGGCCACCACCGAGCCCACGGCGCTGTTCTCCTTCACCAGAACGTCGAAGTCGTCGGCGGGGAAAACTGGGGCGTTGTCGTTCACATCAAGGACCGTCACTTGGATGTGGACGGGGGTCCTCTGAGGGGGCACACCGCGGTCCACGGCGTAGGCCGTGAGCTCATAGAACGGAACGCTCTCGCGGTCCAAACGGCGAACGGTTCGGACGATGCCAGATGTCGGCTCGATGGTGAAGTCGCCGTCCCCATCCTCGCCGTTTTGGAAGGTGTACTGGACGCGGCCGTTGGCGTGCGCATCACGGTCAGTGGCTGAAATCTGGAGGACGCTGGTGAAGGGAGGGGCGTCCTCGCTCACAGTTCCCTGGTATCTGGGGCTGAGGAACTGGGGCGCGTTGTCGTTGACGTCGTTAACGTTCACCTCAACGTACGTGGTGTCTGATTTCTGCGGTATGCCGTTGTCTTTGGCTGTTATTGCCAGAGTGTAGGTCATCTGGTCCTCGTAGTCGAGCTCTGCCTGGAGCGTTATGGCTCCCGTCGCCGGATCAATGCGGAATTGAGGGATGTTGTCCTCCAGGAAGTATGTGATTCGAGCGTTTTCGCCGACGTCGTCGTCTGTCGCGCTGATGACTACCACGGTGCTTCCCGGGGGCCGGTCCTCATTCACGCTGACAGAGTAATGTGCACTCTGGAACACGGGCCGGTGCGTGTTGGCGTCCGTGATGTTGATGTGCACCTGACAGGTGTCGTGGAGTGTGCGGTCTGAGGCGGTGACTGTCAGAACATAACGCCGCTCCTGTTTGTAGTCCAGCGGGAGAGCTAAGGAGAGAAGCCCCGCCCCACCAGCTGTGCTGATGGCGAAGCGGTTCCTGGTGTTCCCTCCTGTTATCTGATAAGTCACGGCGCTGTTGACATCGCGGTCCACGGCTGTAACGGTCACCACGCTGGTGCCGACCACCGCGTCCTCGTTCAGGCGGGCGTAGTACTCCTTTTGGAGAAACTCCGGGCGGTTGTCGTTAACATCCATCACTGTTATCGTAACGCTCGCCGTAGCAGAAAGAGGCGGCATGCCGTAATCCCTGGCCTCCACGCCAAAGAAATAGTGCTCCACGGATTCTCTGTCGAGGATCGAGCTGACGGTGACCCAGCCCGTGGCGGAATTGATAACAAACGGCGTGTCGGAGCTGGTGCCGGTCAACCTGTACTCCAGGCGGGCGTTGTCCCCAGAATCGGTATCGATGGCTTGGATGTGGAGGATGGAGCTTCCAATCGGGGCGCTCTCGAGCACGGACGCCTGGAAGGGTGTGGAGACGAAAATCGGCGGGTTGTCGTTGACGTCCGTCACCTGCACGCTGACAATGCCGGTGTTGTTGGACAGAGGCGGCCGGCCGTTGTCCTGCGCCCGAACGCGGAGGATGTACTCCCGCTCCGACTCGTAATCTAAAGGTGCCACCACCTGGATCTCCCCGGTGACGCTGTCGATGGAAAACTGCCCACGGCTGTTCCCGCTGATGATATTGTAGTGGACGGCAGCGTTGCTGTCCTTGTCCTGGTCCGTGGCGCTCACACGGAGGATCTCCGAGTGAGGCCGCACGTCCTCCTTGACCGCCACCACGTAGCGCTTTTCGCTGAACTGCGGCACGTTGTCGTTTTCGTCGAGGACGGTGATGAAAACCTTAACGGTGGCGGAGCGAGGCCCCGGCTCCTTCCCCTGGTCGCTGGCCTCCACCTGGAGCGTGTAGTGCTCGTTTGTTTCCCGGTCGACGGCTCCCCGGGTCGTGATGAGGCCGGACCGCGGGTCGATCTCAAAGGCAGCTCTTGCCATTGCGGCTGTGTCACCGACAAACCGGTAACGGATGTTGGCATTGGATGGTGAGTCTAAATCCGTGGCTCTGAGCTGTAAGATGGGATACCCTTCCTCCACGTTCTCCCTGATAGTCTCTCTGTACTCGGTCTGCTCGAATATGGGGGCGTGATCGTTGCGATCTGAAACGGTAATGGCCACCATTGTGGTGCCAGAGAGGTGAGGGGAGCCGCGATCGGTCGCCGTGACGCGAAAGTAATGCAGGTCCATGTGCTCTCGATCTAGGATCTGGGTGGTGGTGATGAGCCCCGTGTCCGGGTGGATGTGGAAGTAGTCGGACGACCGGCTGTTCATCAGCGGGGCCATCATGTAGCTCACCCTGCCGGCGTCTCCTGCATCCGGGTCCGAGGCGGACATGACGATGACGGAGGTGCCGGGCGGCTGGTTCTCTGCCACCTGCACCTGGTAGTTATACTGGGAGAAATGGGGGTGCCTGTTGGCTGCGCGGCGAGCGCGAGGCCACGGCATCAAAACCTTTCTCTCCCCCTGCGAGGTTTTGTCGTCTGCCACTATTATCAGCCGTTCCAGGCTCCGCTCTCCCCTTGAACTGTGCCTCTCCTCCACCTCCCCCTCTACCTCCCTCTCGCCCCCCTTTCCTCCCTCCTGGCTTTCATCTGCCTGGCTGTCTGCCTTCCATCTATCTGGCTGTGTGCTGCTGCTGGTGGTGGTGGTGGTGCTTCCCCTTTCCTGACCCTTCCCTCCCTCTGCCTCACTCCCCTCCGCTTGGCTTGGCTTTGTTATTCCCTTCTCCCTCCCCTCCTCCTCCTCCTCCTGCTCCTCCCTTTCTCCCCATGGTCCTCTCCCTCCCATCAACCGCGCCTCTCTCTCGCCCTCCCCCACCTGTAATTTCCCTCCTCCAACAGCAGCAGCAGCAGCAACAGCAGCAGCAGCAGCAGACCCCTCCAAGCCCTCTCCCTCCTGCTCTCCCTCCCTCACCCTTTCGGGCTCCATCTGCCGCCTATCTGACTGTCTGACACCTCCGAGCTCCAATGGCACTTGCTTACCAGACTTTAATTGCATACGCGCGTGGTCCTCCGGCCCGGCGGGTGAGCAGTCGGCGAGGACGCCCCCCGCGCCACCGGCTGAGGCCAACTCCGGCAGCCCCTGTTGCTGGGTCCGACCGTGCCAATGTGGCGGCCCCGCTTCCGGTTCACCTCTGTACCCGCCTCCCTCCCTGCTGCCCCTCTCCTCGTTGTTGTTATTGTTCTTATTATTGTTGTTATTGTTACTGTTGATGTTGTTTTTGCTCCACAAAAACGCGCGCCGCGCGTCGCCGGGAGCTGACCGCGGTGCTGAAACCGGCTCCGAGAGCGGGAGGAGCGGAGGGAGGGAGCCGCCCCGCCGGGTGTTGGCGCGCGTCTCCGGGAGGAAAACGCCGGCCTGGGCGCGCAGACGCGGCTCGGCCGAACGCGACGCGACTGGAAGGACGCCGGGGGACTCCGGGCGTGAAGTTTGCCCGTGCTCCCCGAGCCACGGCCGGAGCGGCTCGGTTGGTTTCCCGGCGGCCGCGTCCAGCGTGAGGCCAACGAGCATCGACGCGTTTCGATCGGTCTCGTTGGCCGGGAAACGCTCCTCGTGGCTGGCGGCTGCTTGTAATTGGATGGAGGCGCTCCTCTGAGTTATCCCTCCCCTGGGCAGCATAACATCCCGGCCTGCGTGTCCACCCCCCACTTGTGATCTGCCCAAAGACCCAGAGCGACCGCCGGCAGCCTCGCCGCTCTCTCCCCGGGTTACGCCGCTGCGCGCCCTGGTTGTTGGTGCTGATTTCCCCCGCTGAAGCTCATTATCAGCCCCGCGTAGGAGCGCCAGAATAGGAAAAGCCAAACCATTATCCGGATAATTAGATAAATTAACGTGTTTGTTGCCTGGGTTCACCCCCGCCCCTCTTCCTCTCCTTTCCCTCCCATCTCTCCTCTCTCCTCTCGTCCTCCTCCTCCTCCTCTCATCCACTATCGCGCCACGGTAAAACATCGCCTGCGCGTCAGGAAGCGGGGACCGGCGCGCTCCGGCAGCGGGGTTAATCACTGCCGGAGCGCTGCATCTGAACTGCGCCTGCCCTTCCTCCCCATCTCCTCTATTCCTTGACCCTCTCTCATTTTCCCTGCTCTTAACGCACTCAGACACCCAGCACCCATCCTCCTCACCCCCCTCCCTGCTCCTGCTGCTGCTGCTGCTGCTGGGATCGATAACATTGTGCCTGCCCAAATGAGAACAATTACCGGCCCTCCTGACCACGCTGACTGGGCCCCCATCATCATCACCACCACCACCACCACCATCACCACCCCAAACCTTGTCGTCGCTGCTGTTCCTGCAACCCGGCTGATTTTCACATCCGCCCTGGGTGGAGCAAGAAGTTGATGTTTTAAAAGTGGGGTCCGATTTCAGTGGCTGGACGCAGCCCGGATGGCTGAATTCGAGACTGTAGTTTGAAGGGTTGTATCCAGCGGGGGGGCGGGTGCGACAAGCGGACGCGGCCGGCGGGGCTGGCCGCAGCCTCCTCACCTCGTGAGCCCTCTCCCGCGCCTCTCCTCCTGCGCTCCCTCCACTTCCGGGTGCCCCGCGCAGGCCGGAGGCGCGCACAAAGGCTCCGCCGGCGCCACGTTCAGTGAGGTGTGGCCCCGGCGCCGGCCATCGCCGCGCGCACGCTCTCGTCCTTTGTACTGCCCGTTTCTCGCCGTTGTGAACCGGCGAGGACGCGGAGGCAGGTGGAGCCGGAGTTGAAACAACGCCCTTCCTCCGCGTATTCCGCCTCTGCGCTCCCGCTCCACCGGAGCCGCTCCTGGTACCTGGGAGGAGGAGAAGAGGAGGAGGAGGAGGAGGTGGTGGTGGAGGAGCCGCCGCCGGGGGGGCATCTCCACTCCTCCGAAGCGTCCCGACTCCCTCCAGCCTCCTCTCCTGCGCGCCCCTCGCCCCATCCCGGCGGCATCCCCCCGGCGCCCCTCCCGCGTGCCGCACTCCAGCGCATCCCTCGGTCCGTATCCGCTCCACAGTCCACCTGCCCGGGCGTAGATTCCAGCCGCCCCTCGGCGCCTCCCTCGCGTCCTCGCGCCGGTGCTGTCGCTGCTGGCTCACTTTACCGGCGTCTCGGTGGCAGAGGCCCGGCGTCCATCGGCGAGAAGCCCCTCCTGTACTCACCGTCCGCGGTGCGAGGGCGAACAAAGGGCCGAGGAGGAGCAGGTGGAGCAGCAGAGACGAGAGCAGGAGCGGGGTGAAACCCGGTAACGGTGCAGCCATTTAGTCTCTTCCTTTCTCTGTCTCTCCCCTCCTTTCTCCCTCTTCCACCTCTGTCTTCTCTCTCTTACTCTCTCTCGAGTGCGTCCTCCCTCCTCCCCGTCACTTCTCCCTCTCCCTCTCTCTCTCTCTCTCTCTAGCTCTCTCTCTCTCCGGCTAGGTGGCCAGCTCCAGGACCGCCGGCACCGCCCGACACCTTCCCCCGCTCTCCCCCGTCTCTCCGTCGGCCCGGGGAGTTGGCATCTACCCGCTGTGTTCCGTGGAGCTGGAGCGGTGAGCGCTAGGAGCGGCGGCGGCGGCGCGGCGGCGGCGGCGGCGGCAGCAGCGTCTCTCCTCACGTTCATTCACATCCAACATGGCTCACACACTCGCACTGACTGGCTGGCTGGCTGGCTGGCTGGCTCACACTCACACACTCACACACACACACTGTCCTGCTGAGAGTGTGCGTGTGCGCACTAGCCCGGTGGTAGGCTCTCCATCCATCCACGCACGCACGCACACACACACACCACACGCACTCTCCTCCTCTTTCCTTTTTCCACCCCTCCCCCCATTACTTGCATCTCTCTCTCTCTCTCTCTCTCTCTCTCTCTCTCTCTCTCTCCCTCTCTCTCTCTCTCTCATATAATGGTCGGCTCCGGTGTGCGGGGACTGTAAACGGCACCCGCGGCAGCCATATCCACAACTGGAGCAGGGGAGGGACGCGCAGCCTGACCCAGTCACACAGTCACACACTCACACACACCGTCAGATGATGATCACCCATCAAAACGAAGCGAGGAGCCCTCCCCCCCGGGTTCGGTACCTCTGGACCGCAATTATAGCGGCGAACTCGGATTATTCCTAGAAATAAAATCTTTTGCCCTCATTTACCCTATTTTTTTTTTTTTTTTTTGAATAGAAATAAAACGGAGCAGACTCCGGATAAATTGCTGAAAAGCAAAGTCTTGAAACTTTGCCAAAAGAAGAAAAACAAGCAAGAAGTGTGACACAGAAAAAAAATAATGTATTGCTTAAAAAAAAAAGGAAGAAAGAAAATTAAAAACCTTCCAGTTTCGTAATTTGTACTTGAGGGACTTGAGCTTGCCGGCATCTCGTCAGTGATGCGGACCGCCTGCTTCAGGACGGGTGACGTAAGCTCCGAATCGCAAGGTTGGCTCCAGGAAAAGTGACGTCATCCCCCCGTGTTGCCGATGAGTAATCCACCCCCTTCACACACCCATAGATTAGAAATTGAGTTTAAATCCAGTGACTTTATTGTTAATAATGTATTTTTTAATCTCACTCGGGGGGGGGGGAAATGTATTATTTTATAAATTATAATATTCATGGGTTCACATTCACCCTCCTTAAATGCCTTATTAGATTTCCGTATTTTATCTCACTCGTCGAGGCACATGCGCACAATCCGGCATCCATCCCAATTTAACAGTAATTTGCGCATGGCCAAATGGGCAGATCCGTTTCCTGATACTTGTTAGAGGGGGGGGGGGGGATCATTTTATGCAATTATGCGGGCAAGAAATTTCCTCCAGCGCTCTTCCGCCATCACCATTCAATATCAGTGTGTAATTCCGTCCGTATGCTTTCTTTTTTTTTTCCTTACCCCTCATGACGCGGGTGGAAACGAGCGTGATTTTCCTCCCGTGGCTGCTGATGGGAGGAGACGCTGGGCGTGTCAGGCTGGTGGTGGGTGGGTGGGTGGGGTTGGGGGCTGGGGGGGGCGAGCATGCGCGTGCACGTCTCCCTCCCCTCCCACTCTCTGCTTTGTCTGCTGTGCGCGCGCGCGTGTGTGCGTGTGTGTTTGCGTTAATCTGGGCTGATCTCTACATGAGCGCCATATATCCTCAGATTACGGTCTTTGATCAGTTCCTAACTGCTTGTTCTTACCATCTTAACGTCTCACTTTTTTTGAAATAAATATGAAAATGATGTAAATATGTTGAAAAAATAAATAAAATAAAACGTCAAAAACTTAATGTTTCGCTTGAACACCGCCACGAATGTCAAACTTTTTTTTTTTTGGCTCCATTGCTAAACAGCAGTGACTTCATTCATAAAATGGGGTTACACTGTTTAAGCGACATATTTTAGTTGCCATACCACAACGGAAAATATCAAATGAGCGCCGTGCCCTTGCTGATTACGTCTCACTTTCTAGTCACAATATCTGAAAGCTAAATGCTGACGACGACAATGTGGCGCTATGCGGTCGCTCGCTGCAACAGCTCCCAGATCTGAGCAGGAACTGCCGATATTTGTTTTTGTCTCTTTCTCAAAATACTTGTGATATAATGCACAACATCCCCGCACAGCGAGTCAGTGAGGGATCATGCTGTGATATGTGCATTATTCATCATATATTATATCACTTCAAGTGATTTTTTTTTCTCTTTACTTGTTCCCATGACGGATTTTACATACAAAAAAAAAATAAACAAATAACATTTTTTTTTTTTTTAAATCCAAGCGTTAAGTTTGAAGCCCTGCTGCATTCCGCTCCCTCGCACTGGGTGGAAGCCGCGAGCGGCGCCACTCTGATGCGCCGCTTTGAAACGCCCATATCACGCTCTCGCAAATAAGATTTTAATGCGGGGAAAAAAGAAGGGATGAATGTCCTCCCTCGCCTCCTCCCCTCCTCGCCGGGGGTCTAAAGCTTCCCTCCGGCCTCGCTCTCTGTCACCAGGATTTGTTGTGGGTTTTTTTTTTTTTTGGTCCAGCGTGGCTCCGACACCGCTGCACGCCTCGGTCGGACACTGTGATTACTGTGGAATGTAGGTTATTGTGGCGCAGGCTGGCGGCCTTAATAGGATTTAGGACGGGTGCGTGTCGGGGGAGCGCGGGGACGTCTACTCAAGTCGAGACGGGACAACGTGTGAAACAGTGTGACAGTATTACTAAATTCACACCCCCCCCCCCCCCCCCCCCCGGG
>CAAKHG010019766.1:0-12622 GCA_901007715.1 Dactylopterus volitans
ACCACTGTTAATATAACTGTAGTTGGGGCTACTGTGCATTTCTTTTCCACCGATCCCCACAACTCTCCTCTCTCTCTCTCGCTCTCTCTCTCTCTCTTCCTCTCTTTCTCTCTCTCTCCGTATTTCTCTGTCAGTCCAACCAGTCAAGGCAGATGACCGCCCACCTGGAGCCAGGCTCTGTTCAAGGTTTCTGCCTGTTAAAGGGGAGTTTTTCCTTGCCACCGTCGCCATGTGCTTGCTCATGGGGGATTTGTTGGGTCTCTGTAAATTAAGGAGTAAGGTCTCAACCTGCTCTTCTTGTAAAGTGTCATGGGTTCACCTTTGTTGTGATTTGGCGCTATATAAATAAAATTGAATTGAACTGAATCATCACCACATATTTGCAAATGTTGTTCATGGTTATTATTCTTAAACCCTTTGGCTTTTAAAACGTGTCTCTCAGTCGTCTTTGGTTTGACAGCAGTTCCACCAAAGGTCACTTTCTTCTTTAAATCCTTTCAGATGGTTTCACCTAAACAACTATTTGTGATCCAAAGAGGTAAAATTAAAAAAATATTTCCCATAAAAGGTCGAAGATCATGGACGTAGCCGTAAAGCCAGAAAAGCAAATACAATTTTGTGAAAATTAACAGTCTATTCTTGTCTCCTTCAATAGTGGATTTCAGAGCATAACATTGCTTGCAACATTGCATCCCCATTATTTGATTCCAACAGTAATTTGAAGGTGCACATATAAAGTTCAGCTGACATTCCAGCTTACATCTTTCAAAAGATAAGATTTTTAATTACATTATCCGGGGGATTTCTTTTTAGAAAAATCCTGCTTGAAAATACTCAAACAGCATAGCGTCCTAACTGTCCTATCAGTTAAAATGATTTATATCTGACTCACAGAGATAGTGTCAGCCATGTCTTGTGCTGTGTAATGTGGTGTGCTGCTGCAGATGCTGTGGACATGAGCAGTTTCCCAACAAAACCATATGAACTAATGCTGTGTTTATGCAGCCCATTTTTGTGATTCCCATAGTAATATTAAGATGCACATAAAAAGTGAAGTCCAGCTGGCATCCCTGAAGACATACAAATCTTTTAGACTACCTGAGACACAGAAATATTAACTGCATTTATTAAACAATAGTGTGAGGACCTGATTCGACCAAAAACAACAAAGAAGTATCACAAGATGAGACACCAATTTATTAACATGGTATTAAAAAAGGCTCCTATGAGCTAAGAGATTGTTTAAAAAATACTAAACTACGATGAATGAGACTGAATTAAACAGACACTTTTAAAAGATTAAAAAAAATACTTCTAAACCATAACATGCTAAATGACACTGCCCTACAGTACAGCACTGTAAGGGACATCACATGCACAAATTTGTATTGTAGTTTCTTTCAAAGATATGAAGAGATGTCACTTATAATGTAACACAACAATTTTAGTGTCCATGACATTTGTTTATGCAGTAGAGATGATACCAATATCCAGGGCAGGATTCTTAGCAGCATGTAGTGTCCAAAAGCAGATTTTCCCTTGTGATTCCACTATGTGCCCCTCTGAGGACCATCATCTCCCATGGCAGATTGGTCTTGGGTGAAGGGTCAGACAAAGAATGGTCCATAAAGACACATATGGAAAATATAACACCCAAGGACCACTGTACCCGGCCTGCAGGGTTACTGCAGGGGAAGGGTACCTGTTGGCCAAGCGCTTGGTGACTGGGCCTTCACCCATGGGGTCCAGTCAGGCCCAGCCTGAAGCAGAGACATGGGTCTGGTGCCGTGTGGATCGGGCAGCATGCCAAGGCGAGGGCAATGCCGGTCTGATCCCCGGTTGCAGACACTGGTGGGGAACAAGCCCGCTAGTGCTGGAGGCTGAGCATTTCCGACTAGATATAGTTGGACTCACCTCAACACATACTCTGGGTCATGGAACCAAACTCCTCAGGGATGGACTCTCCGATCACTGGGGCTAGGGTTGCTGCGGCGGTTAAACAACTCCGGCACAGCAGCGCCCCGGGGTGGACGAGATCCGTCCTGAGTTCCTTAAAGCTGTGGCTGTCACAGGACTGTCTTGGCTGACACGCCTCTGCAACATTCCATGGACATCGGGAGTGGTGCCTTTGGAGTGGCAGACTGGGATGGTTGTTCCCATCTTCAAGAAGGGGGGCCAGAGGGTGTGTTCCAACTACAGAGGGATCACACTACTCAGCCTCCCTGGCAAGGTCTGCTCTAGGGTACTGGAGAGGAGAGTCCCTCTGATTGTTGAACCTCGGATCCAGGAAGAGCAATGTGGTTTCCGTCCTGGTCATGGAACAGTGGATCGGCTCTAAACTCTTGCACGATGCTGGAGGGGTCATGGGAGTTTTCCCAAACAGTCCACATATGCTTTGCGGATCTGGAGAAGGCTGATGACCATGTTCCTCGAAGCGTCACCAAGGGGGTGCTATGGGAGCATGGGGTGGATGGCTCGTTACCACGGACCATGTCCGTTGCGTTGGAAATGAGTTTCCTTCGCAGGGTGGCCGGGCTCAGCCTTAGAGACATGGTGAGGAGTTTGGACATTTGGGAGGGGCTCAGAGTTGAGCTGCTAGTCCTCTGTGTTGAGAGGAGTCAGCTGAGGTTGTTTGGGCATCTGATCAGAATGTTACCTGGATGTATCCCTCGGGAGATGTGTCCCTGGGAGGAGGCCCCGGGGTCAACCTAGGACACACTGGAGGTCTCCCTTCTGACGAACTGGTAGAAGTGGCAGGGGAGAAGAGTGTCTGGGTTTCTCTGCTGAGACTGCTGCCCCCTCGACCCAGATAAGCGGATGGAGCACGACAAGTCCACTATGTAGCTAGCAAGTGAATTAATGATTGGATATTATTTGTAACGTCTCTCTTCTTAAAGAGTCCAACCATTACAGCGTGAAAAGGAGACAGCATGCACACTCCAAAAAAACCTTACAACTGAAGAATTTATACCATATTTATACCTGAATTTGTGCTACACTGGTCTCATAGCAAAATAGGTGGCATTTTCCAATTTTGAAACTCCTGGTGGAACTGCTATGTCACGTGGTTGTCGGGAGTAGCAATATTCCCTTTGTCCAATCAGAAAGCTAAAGTGATTGGAAAAAAAACAATCCTAGTTGACTGAAAATTTAAATTTCCGAAGTTTTTTTTTTCTACAGAGATCTCGACAGCCTCTGAAAGTTGTTTCATAAAACTCAGGAAATTCCTCCATTTTTTGCAGGTGAAGGTATAAGCCTTTACAAGTAAAGGGTTCAAGAGTGTAACATTGCTGTTGTCACCCCACTGCAGCCCCAGTATCTGGTTCCGACAGTAATATGAGGATGCACATATACAGTGCAGTCCAGCTGACATCCTTCAAAACATATAACCCTTTTACTTTCTCATATTATCTGGGGGTTTATTTTCATATGAATCCTACTTAAAAATACTCAAACAATATGGATTACTCCCTGTCTTATTGGTTAAAATGATTTACATCAGACTCACAGAGATAGTATCAGTCATAATGTTTGATGTGGTCTGTGCATGTGAAAAGTATGTAACAACGAGCAGTTTCCCAACGAAACCATATGAACTAATGCTGTGTGTTTATGTAGCCCCATTATTTAATTCCAATAGTAATATGGGGATGCAAATATGAAGTGAAGCCCTTCAATACTAATCTTACATATTCTTGAATTTGATGACAGCAACACATTTAAAAAAGTTTGGATAGTGTCATGTTTATTACTCTGTGGCATCACCTCTTGTTTCAACAACTCTGTAAAGTGTTTGGGAATTGAGGATGTAGGATTTCAGTTGCTCAACAGTTCAGGTCACTGTTGTATTTACATTTCATAATTCATCAAACATTTTTCAGCGGGTAACAAGTTGGGACTGCAGGCAAGTTAGCTTATCACCTGGAATCTTGTATTGTGTAGCCATGTGGTTGTTGTACAATATAGTTTGGCATTGTCTTGCTGAAATGAGAAAAGTCTTCTACTTGGCAGAACACACAGAATTTTAAGTTTTGACTTGTCAGGCCACAGGACAGTTTCTGCTTCATCTCAGTCAAATTTAAATGAACTTGGGTCCAGAGAGGTAAGCAGCACCTTTTATGGTCAGGTGTATGCTTGCATCTGTAGATGCAGCAATGAGCTGTTTTTAATTGTTTTTAGAGGTGTCCCTGAGCCCAGTGATGCATCACAGAATCATGTCAGTTCTTAATGCAGCGCCTCTGAAGAGACCAAGATCACAATCAACCAATGATGGTCCTCAGCCTTGTCCCTTTTTTCTTCAGCTTCCCTCATGCTTTTCCTGATATTATGTACTGTAAACAATTAACTTTTTTTTTTTTTTTTGCAATTTCACCTTGAGAAAAATTATTCTTAAATTTGGCGCTATTTGCCAGCGCAGACTTTCACAGAGTGCTAAACCCCTCCCCATCTTCACTTCAGAGGGACTTTGCATCTCTGGGATGTTCTTTCATACCACCATGTTATAACCTGCTGCCAGTTAACCTCACTGGTTGTGAGATGTTCCATCTGTTTTCATTTACCGTGCCATAACTTTTCTAGTCTTGTTGCCATCACTCTCCCCACTTTTGTGAAAATTATTGCTTGCATCAAATTCACAATAAATTATAATTAAAAAAAAACATGAAATGTTGTCTTTGTGCAATTGTCAGATATGGGACTTTGCAAATCATATTGTGCTTCTATTTATTTTTTCCTCAACATCCCAACTTTTTTTTTGAAAATGGGGTTGTGCTCAAGCTCGTCCTGATCTACGTTGAATGGAGGCCTAATACTATATTTATTTCTGCGTAACGAAGGAAGAAGGAGGAGGTCGGTCCCTCTGACGTGGATCCGTCAGCAGTATAGTTCTCCGCACGTGACTTTCCTGATGCTCCTGCGGGCGCGTGAACAGACGCACATCAGTGACGGACGCAGGGCGAGAGGAGGCGGCCAGTGCTCACTCACTGCGCACAGCCGCGTGTTGGCTCCCGTCGCTCTCTCTCTCTCTCTCTCTCTTTTTTTGCAATCATTCGCCTTTACCTTCCATTCCATCTGCGCCATTCATCCTCAGCAGCGAGGACCCTGCGTCGCGCGGATCTTCTCCCGCCTCATCAGGCTCCGGTCCTCGTCCCCAGCGGTTCCTGCGCGGTTCCTCCTCGGATGGGTCGCCCGGCTGCTGCGGCGCTCGCGGCGCTGGCCGCCTGCTTCTGCTGCGCTCCGCCGCTCTGCTCGGCGGGCAGAAGACAGCAGCTCAATTACCGACCGGTCATCGGTAAGATTCGGCGTCACGAACGGGCACCGAATGTCGCGTTCCTCTCTGATTTCCGATGATGGCATGACTTATGTAATTCTCATCGAGAATGTTCCAGAATACAGAAAAAAAAAAAGTGTGCGGCGACAGCGTGTCTCTGCTCCATGTGTTTAAACCTGCGGGGTGTGTATTTAATCAGATTCACGCGGATATTTTATCACGTCCTTTATTGCTTTGCAGATACTATTGGTACACTTTTTTTTTTTTTTTTTAAGTGCCAGCTGGTCAGTAGCCTCCTGCCATCAAATAGAAACACACTAATGGGCGGTTTCAGATAGGACGCAATGTTTGTAAATGGAGTCAAGAAGTTCCAGCACTAAATGTTGTGGTTCTGATAACTGCATAAATGTCAGCGGAGAAGAAAGGATTAGCTTGTCTTGTCCCTCATCATGTCATAATAATCAGGGTGATTATCTTTTGCATATCTGGTCCTTTAAAAACTGTTCGGTTATATTCTTGCAACATTGTGTTTGAAAGTTAAAAAAAAAGAAAGAAAAAAGAAGGCTACTCATGAAAACAACTGATTATGTTGCTTTTTCAAAATTAAGAAGCATGACAGATGCAGGGCATTGTGGGGACTCCCACTGACGATATTGTGTTTTGCTGGAAGACGCCGCAGCAGTCGTTCAACAGTTTAACGAAAAGGAAGCGCAGACCAGTTTGAAGATTGTGTCACCTAAGTGACAGTGCGGGATTCAACTTCTCCAAAAACAACTGTTTGAATAAAGTTCCTCATCCATGCTGGTTTAACTTTTACACAGTAAACCTTTTTTAAAACAGACAGCTGGTCCAGGCCACCTGTAACAGGGTTTTTCGGGGATCTTACAAACCTATCCATCTTCCATAGGTGTGCTGGCACAGGAAAACTTTGAAAACGATGTATTTGCCCGCGGCATCTCCTACATCGCCGCCTCCTATGTGAAATACCTGGAAGGAGCTGGGGCAAGAGTCATTCCCATCAGGTAGACACAAAGCCTTCAGCCTGTTGGAACACGGAACTGGATTAACCTGCCAGGGGTCCTCATGGTTAAGAGTCCCAAACAAAAGGGTCTGGCATCTTTCTGTGGGGCAGAGCTGCTTCTGAGGTGAAGACAACCTCAGATATAGAAATCTTAACTTAATTTATTAAACAGTAGTGTGAGGATCTGATTTCAAAGATAAAACAATTTGTTAGAGTGAATGAAATACCACATATAAAAAAAAAAACAACCCTAAAAGCTAAGACACGATATGAAAAATATTAAAATGTGAGGAATGGAACTGAACAAAACAGACACTTTCATTTGATTAAAAGAAAATAAAATGTACAAGATTAAGAAGACAAAAGTTCTAAACAAATATATTTCGTTTACAGCCTTCAAGTGGAAAAGCCGCAGTCCAAAATAGGTGATGCACTAAATGACAGTGCACTACAGGACAGTATTATAAGTGAACTAATGAGTGCTCAAATTTGTGTTGTAGTTACTTTCAGTGAAAAGAAGAGATGTCAATTATGATGTAAAACAGCAATGTCAATACCAGTACTTATATTCAGGGCAGGATTTTTAGCAGCATGTCGTGTCCAACAGCTGATTTTCCCTTGTAGGTCAAGTATTTACATTTGTACCATTTATTTTACTGTTCTTATTACTTATGTGCATTGCAATATTATTATTGTATTTGCGCTATCCTTATTTTGTACTATTATACCTTGCTTTGTACCATTTACCTTACTTTGCAATACTCTTATTTTATTGTACTTGTTGTAAATATTTTTAATAGGCACCAAGGACTAGCACCTCGAATTTTGTTTTATCCGTACAATAAGAATAAAGGCGATTCTGATACTTCTGATTCTGATTCTGATGTAGCTAGTGCGTGAATTAATGATTATTACTTGTAACATCTCTGTTGTTAAAGAGTCCAGTAAACCATGACAGTGTGAAAAGTAGCTAGCATGCACAATCCCAAAACCATACAATTGAAGCAGGTAAATTGAATTTAGCCGCTTAAATATTTATAACTGAATTTGTGCTGTGCTGATCTTATAGCAAAATAGGTGGCATTTCCCGCCTAGCGGTACTGCTGTGTCACTCGGTTGTTGGTAGTAGCAATATTCCCTCTGTCCATTTACCACCACAAAGCTGAACTAAAAGCTGTGATTGTTAAAACATGCCTATTTTTTCCGATATACATTATATATTTTCCTAGAGTCCTGCACAGAACCAGAACTCTCCACTTTTTTTGCATTCCATGCTTTTCTGAATTCCTTGTTTGCCCTGCAGGAAACCGTCAAGGTTTACCCCAGTGGAACTAACAGATTTCAGAGTGGCACATTGCTGTTGTCACTCTAGTGCAGCCCCATTATTTGATTCCAAAAATAATATGAGGACGCACAAGTCCAGCTGACAACTCTTCAAAATGTATAATTGTTTCCTTTCTCACATTATCTGGGCAATTTCTTTTGATAGGAATCCTGCTTGAAAATGCTCAAACAACACATCGTGGTTTCCCACCTGTTTTATTAGTTAAAACTATTTACATCAGCCTCACAGAGACAATATCAGTCATGATGTGTGAAGTGGTTTAATGTTGTAGACGCTGCGCAAATGAGAAATACTTGTGTATAACAACCAGCAACAAATAAAATTGGAAAGCAAGAGGTCTCTCCTCTTCAGTGCTGTTTCTCTATACGTCAGGATAATGACTGATAGACAATGGTGTTAGAACCTCGACATTAATGAAATTCTTATTCATGCAGGATCATTCTTCATTGGTCACAATGCATGTAAAATCCCTTTGTGTAGGTATTTATTGCCCTTTCAGAGCCAGATTGTGATGTGATGCAATGCATTGTCTAGGATGTTTTAGGTTTCAACATGTTTGTCTTCCTTTTCATATTTTGCTCGCCAGAATCAATCGTACAGAAGAAGAATACGCAAAGATATTCTATTCAATAAATGGGTGAGTTGGACTCTATCTGGTTTTTTGCTTTGTTTTAGCTCGCTTAGATGACATACTGAATGAAAAAAATTACACAAATCAAGCGTTTATATTGTGCTTGTCATTTAGAACCTCAGGAACTTGTATTGACGATAGATATGATTTAAAAAAAAATCTGCATGAAAGGCGACAGTGGTAAGAGGCTTCTGGCATAAGCAGCAACTCATGAGCAAAAAAAAAAAAAAAATCACATTTCTATAATTACTGATGCTAATGTTATCTCACTCAACATGTTTGTTAGTTTTTTATTCAAAATGAAAGAAATCAGCAGATTGGATGACATCAAAGCAGGTGGCATTTTCTTCAGAGACAAGTTGTGCATCTTACCAGCGGTTTCATGCATTCACTTAATTCGAGCAGGTGCGGTTTCATTATGTTAATGTTCATGTCAGACAGAGTCACTCAGCTCCGGCTATTTATGAACCACATTTTAAAATTCATTACAAACAAAACTGCTACCACTTCCATCCATCAGTAACAACTATAATTAAACACACAAATTATAAACACTTCCATTGTTTACTTGTTCAACCAATTTCAGTGCTAAGCTCAAATATAATGAGTACAAATAGCAACAGTGTTAATTACTTGCGGGTCAATTTTTCAATTCAAATTACAGCTCCAAGTAATATGCAAATTACTCCCATTGAAGTCAGATGCTTTTATGGCAAGCTTGGTTTATTCTGTACCTCACAGCTCTACTTTCTACATGACTTAGAGAGCCGCAGGCTGCGTGTTGTAACTCCTCCTCTGCTAAGTACCTCTGAACTCATTTTCCAGTTAGTACAGCCTCATTTTCTTTCCCTGCTACCTCTCCATGGTTCATAGTGACTCCCACCTGAGATGCCAGAGGCAAGGAAGAGCTCTCTGGTGATCACTACTCAGTACCAATAAGATATCAGCTTTTACTTGTAATTCATATTGCTGGATCTATTTTGAACACGTAATTGTTGAATTTTTAATAATTTCATGAACTTGAAAGGGTCCAATGGATTGTCTCCACTCAAAGTTCTCTGTGTTTCTTAAATATCTCTGGGACACACTTTTGTTCTCTCTGAATTTATCACCTGTATTTTTCCATTCACTCCATGTAAGCTGCTTCTGAACTTTGTGTGTTCTGAGAATTGTAACCTTGCTTGTACTACTCAATCGTGAGAGTCAGACAATGTGTGAGAGATGTGATATTCAGCACTAACAGCCAGATTTTCTAGCAGAACAGCCCTGCATGTTGCCTTAATGTCCAAAATGGGATATCATCCTCAGGTTGTTGCTGCCTGGTGGAGATGTAGATCTTCAGACATCCCAGTTCAGTCGAGCAGCCAAGATCTTTTATGGCCTTGCCCTACTGGTAACGTATTGAATAACTGTTGGCGAAGTGAAATGACAGTTTTTAGAGTCATTTTATATTTATTTTCTGACAATCTTGTGACATAGATTGGTAGATTCTTGATGTGATGGGTGACAAAAGTCACTGTGCAGAAAAGTGAAAACCATGAGGTGTCAACAGTCTTAAATTAGTGCTATTTACTCCTCTGTACTTTTGGTTGTAGAATCTTTATATGAACGAGAAAACATGTAGCATTTTCTGGACATGTGAGCTGTTGCTTTTTGTTAATCATGTTCAGGTTATTATATGTTACTTGTTTAAAATGTTAGAAGTAACCCAATGGATTGGACATTGATGAACAGACATCGCAGTATGTAAATAAAGTTGTGTTGAGCAATAGCATCTGCTTCCATCAAAAGTGCTATCTTGAAATCCTGTACCAGTTTATTCTGTATAGTTGGCAGGATGGTTTCTTCTTTAGAATGTTTTATGTTTCTTCATGTCTTCATCATAACATGCACTACATTTATAAGATAAAGCGGGGTATGCGTTACAAGATAATCAGGACGATTTTGGGTCCGATTCCCCTCTCCAGATCGAAGTCAGCAAAAGCCCAATTATCGGAAGGCTCCTAAGATTATCTCAGCAGATTCTCCTGAGGTTTGAGGTGTGTTGTGAGTGATTTTAGCCTCCCGGTTTCAGATCTAAAATCATAACAATTTAATATGTCCATTATTTACGATCGTAAATCCTGTAGTGTGTGGGGGAAACCGAGCCCATCCTGTGTGGATTGTCACATGGAACAGAACCATAGCCTATGAAAAGGACGGGCGCTTATTGAGGGCGGAAGTGAAATGTCAAAGTGGCGAAATCCGATGAACCTCAGAAATCATTTGTGGTAACAGCATCAGTGCTCGTACAATGTCTCGTCTCGTCTTCTTCCGCTGCTCCGGGTCATGGGGGCAGGAGTGGCCTGCCGTCAGATCCACATTGTACTAGACCATATGGTTCCTCCTGCAAGCGGTGGGCCTGCTAAAGGATGGACCTGACCTGACCCCATGGGTGAAGGCCCGACCACCAGGCTGCTCGCCAACAGGCTCCGTCCTCAGGCCTGGCTGCAGGGTGGGGGCCTGGTCATCTCCCGGGGCAGGACACACTCGTCCTTTGATGTTTTTCTTCCCATATGTGTTTTTATGGACCATTCTTTATCTGACCCTTCACCCAAGACCAATTTGCCCTGCTAGGCTCTGCTGCCCCCGACAACATAGCTCCTGGGGTCAGGAGTAGATGGTCCACGGAGGGCAGGTGGTGGTCCACAGAGGGGATTTGTACAATACGTCATTTAAAACTTATCCCACTTGAACGGACCAGGAGAAGAGTCAGGTTGTAACATACATTTTCCGTAAAAAAGAATCCAAAAAGCACCATCATCATTTCTTTCTGCACGTCATCTGCCGTGTTTGCTTACACTGAAATTACGTCTGCCCACGTGAGAGTTCACGCAAGATAGAGTTTTGAGAATCGCATCTTGATGTTTGTGAATGAATCTGCGAGTGTGTGGTGAGTGTGTGTTGGCCCTCCGGGCCGCACACCACGCACTACAAGAGCAAAACTGTGAATTTCCCCTTCCGTGTGTGGTCTCTCGCGTTTTTAAAAATCGGTTAAGGTTTTAAAAATCTTGTAATGTGTACCCCACTTAACACTGTAGGACTGTCATGTCGCAAGGTCTGTGTGACATGGAACGACTTCCCATCTAATATGATATACTTGAGCTACCCAATTGTTTCACAGGTAATCTCACTCATGGTGCAGAAATAAACTCTCTTAATTACAAAGTAAACAACTAAAAACAACGTAGAAATGCAACAACCGTGATAAAGTTGAAAAAAACAACATCTGACGAACTAGAATGTGCATTTTCTGAACAATGATGTAAGAATCACAGGACATCCAAATATGGGCATTGCGTGCTCCAGCCTGTCTTGCATACTACAGCGTGTTTGGGGTAGAGAACAGAACTTCCACGCATCTAATCTGGGGTAATGTACTCATGTGTAAATTTAATTGTAATGTAATTATTCAGATGTTGCTTGGTGCCCATTCCATAGTGGTGTTGTTCAATGTGTTTCGATTTTGTTTTAATTTGTTTACTTTGCAATTAAGAAAGAAATGAATTTCTGCACCAAGAGTATAAATCTATTTAGTGGGTCCCCTCTAATGTTGACTCTCATGTACACATGAGACTGGGTCTTGCATTTTTAACAGTTTAAATGTAAATACTTTAACCTGCCCACTTGTCCTGCTTATGAACACTTGGTGTAAGAGGTGAACAAACGCGCATTGTTCCGCTGGCAGGAAACGCTGCGTCCGTGCGCCATTTATTTTAATGATTAGATACCCTGAATAACAAGCAAAAAAATAACCATTCTGTGTGAAGGATCAAACTTTAAAACTTACAAGACGGAACCTGATTGTAAATTTGAGTTTAGAGGATGTTATTTTCTGAATACTTGCTCCCCTTGTATCCACTTCAGGCCAATGACGCTGGTGACTACTTCCCTATCTGGGGAACTTGCCAGGGCTTCCAGCAGTTGTCGGTCCTCACAGCCAACAAAAACCTTCTCACCCTCACTGATACCAAGGCTGTGGCTCTACCTCTCACATTCACGCCAGGTATTCTTCTCCATCCCTGCCCTCATCGCAGGGCCACATATGACGGACAGACAACCACTCACACTCGCACGCACACCTACGGGCAATTTAGAGTAGCCAATTAACCTCAGCATGCTTTTGGAGGTGGGAGGAAGCCGGAGTACCCGGAGAGAACTCACACAGATACACACACACACACACACACACACACACACACACGCACGTATTTTGTTAAAGCTTTGATTGGCTGGTCAGCAATTCACCATGGCAACTATGCCAGGTAGCTCAGTGTGTGAGTACACTACCCCCGCCCACACACACACACACACACA